>JAVMKO010000007.1:3725350-4012569 GCA_032164245.1 Sternotherus odoratus | reverse complement strand
TAAAAGATCATTTCTGAACATTTGAAAAGAAACAGGAGGGTTTGGGTTTGAAAAGTTTGGGCACTCCAGGACGTGAAGGTTTGCAAAGCAGGCAAATTATCCTTGGAGCTTTGAGAAAGCTTCTCAAGATTCTCCAGTCTCTAGGAAAATGCAAGTTTATGGAAGTGTTCTTTTAAAAACAGAGACATTAAGGCCATTTCCAACTTCAGTTTTTTAGTTTCAATAACACACCAGATAAAATGACCACACACATCTGTCTTTAGAGACTTTATTTATTGTAAACCAACTTGAGTCTAGAACAAAGCTTAGATATTTCACTGTCTCAATTTACTGGGTATTTACCATTTTACTATCAAATTCTCAACATTTAAAATTCACTTCTAGATGGCTACAGGAACCTTAAAGACAACTCAAGTTTTTATAGTCACTAGCAGTGATATCCAGCACAAAACCGCATATTATTGAAAACTGAAGTCTAGCTTCAGTGGTGCCACTGACATATTACACAATGCTTTCACCTTACCCAGCTTTAACTATACTTAAAATCTTATAAAGCAAAACAAATCAAACCTTACATTTTTCACTATAGATGATCTGAACCACAGGATTTGGCCCATCATTTTGAGGTACTGGTTCGATGTCAGCCCATTCTTTTCTGTGCCTGTAAATTTACATTTTCTTGTCAATGTTTTATTAGGAAAAACTACCCAAGCCGCCTCCAAAAAATATATGTATTTCAGCTGCACCTTTCTTCATGGTAGTCATTATCTTTACCATAGAGTTGCATGATACAGACATAAGTCAAACAGTAAGTCATATTAGTTGGTCGTGTTGTAGTCTAGAGAGCTATTATGTTCCTTGATCTTGGAGAAACAAGATGGGTGAGATAATGTGTTTTACTGACCAGCTTCTGTTGGTGAGAGAGAAGCTTTAGAGCTTATACAGAGCTCTTCTTCAGGTCCCTTGACTTTGCCCATTTCGGTCATTAGTTTCAACCACAAGCTGCACAAATGCAAATGCTGTTGCTTTCAACATAGCCAAATGTTTGGCCTAACAGGGTTACTTTACCAGCCACCCGAGAACCTCAAATCATTGTCAGGTGTGTTTCAATGGATCTCATGGCAGGTCCCAGCTGCAAAGCACTCTGTGCCTCCCTTCCAGTCTCTTTCCTTCCCAACTGGGTCTCTGGGGTCCCTGGCCCCCACTGGGCCGCCCCCCTTTTGAACAGTCTCCACTGACAGCCAGCAATGAGACACAGGCACCATCCAACCCAGCTGCCTAGGAGATGTGGACCCACTGCCCCCTTCCCTTGACTCCATCACTGCCCCCTTCCCCACCCCTGCCACTCCGGCCCTTTCCCCCCCCCCCCACCCTCCCCCCACTGCCCCCTTCCCCCCCGCCCTCCCCTCCTTCCCCCAGACCCCCCGCCCCCTCACTGCCTCCCCCCACCCCTCACTGCCCCACCACTCCCCTCCTTCCCCCAGACCCCCCACCCCCTCACTGCCTCCCCCCCCCGCCCCCCACCCCTCACTGCCCCACCACTCCCCTCCCCCCAGACCCACCCCCACACCGCCCCTCCCCACCCGCTCACCTCCTTTCCCCAGACCCGCCCCCCGCCCCCTTCCTCTCACCCCCTCGCTCCCACAGCTCACGCTGGAAGCGCAGCCCCCGGGCACCGGGGTCGGACCGAAGAGCCGCCTTCGCCCCCCCCCGGGCACGCGGCGTTCGTCCCCCGCGGGACGGCTCCGATCCCCGGGGGAAGGGAGCGGGGGGTCCCGCCGCGCCAGCCCCGGTACCTGTACAGCAAGTAACCGCCCGGCTCCAGGGGCTCCCCGTCCTCCAGCTCCGGCTCCCCGTCCCGCGCCTCCGGGACCTCCACCTCCGCCATCGCACCCCCCGGGCGAGGCAAGGGGCACTTCCGGGAACAGCGCGCACACCATAGAGCGCAGACCGGGGCTAGCTAGAGAGTCTCCTCCAGAGGGGGGCACGAGACGCGGAGCTTCCGGTTCCCCTCCCCCCGGCCTATTGGCTCCAGACAAAACGGGGAGGGGGGCGGAGCCAACCCAACGGCAAGGCGGGAGCGGGGCAAGGAGACCGTCAGGCTTACGCGGCCCCGCCCCCTCGGGCTCCGGGCCCCGCCCCCTCGGGCTCTGGGCCCCGCCTGGCGCCACTTCCGCACACCATAGAGAGGCGCTCGGCCGATGCCAGAGTGTCCCGGCTTGGGCTGTAGACGGGCTGGTCCCCCGGGACTCAGACCTCCGGGGGGGGGAGGGGTGTTGTCTGTAGACACGTACCCCCCTCCCCGACCAGGAGCCACCGAGGGTCTGGCTACACCGTCCATAGGGCTGGCTCCCCACCCCTGCCCAGGGCCTGCTGCCCACAGTGCCGTGAAACAGTCCCAGCCCCGGAGCCGCAGAGGCCAGGCCCAGGTGTCTCATGGGCGGGTAGACACACCCAAGGGTCAGCAGGGGGGAGCCCCTCCGCTAGCACCCGTCTCCTGACTGCCCTGACCACTCTCCACACCCCGGCCCCCTGACAGGCCCCCGGAACTCCCACACCTATCCAACCGCTCCCTGCCGCCTGACAGACCCCCCAGAACTCCCACAACTATACAACCGCTCCCTGCCGCCTGACAGACCCCCGGAACTCCCACACCTATCCAACCGCTCCCTGCCGCCTGACAGACCCCCGGAACTCCCACACCTATCCGACCGCTCCCTGCCCCCTGACAGACCCCCCAGAACTCCCACAACTATACAACCGCTCCCTGCCGCCTGACAGACCCCCGGAACTCCCACACCTATCCAACCGCTCCCTGCAGCCCGACAGACCCCCGGAACTCCCACAACTATACAACCGCTCCCTGTCGCCTGACAGACCCCCGGAACTCCCACACCTATCCAACCGCTCCCTGCAGCCTGACAGACCCCCCAGAACTCCCACAACTATACAACCGCTCCCTGTCGCCTGACAGACCCCCCAGAACTCCCACAACTATACAACCGCTCCCTGCCGCCTGACAGACCGCCGGAACTCCCACACCTATCCAACCGCTCCCTGCCGCCCGACAGACCCCCCGGAACTCCCACAACTATACAACCGCTCCCTGCCGCCTGACAGACCCCCGGAACTCCCACACCTATCCAACCGCTCCCTGCCGCCTGACAGACCCCCGGAACTCCCACACCTATCCGACCGCTCCCTGCCCCCTGACAGACCCCCCAGAACTCCCACAACTATACAACCGCTCCCTGCCGCCTGACAGACCCCCGGAACTCCCACACCTATCCAACCGCTCCCTGCCGCCCGACAGACCCCCCGGAACTCCCACAACTATACAACCGCTCCCTGCCGCCCGACAGACCCCCCAGAACTCCCACAACTATACAACCGTTCCCTGCCGCCCGACAGACCCCCCAGAACTCCCACAACTATCCAACCGCTCCCTGCCGCCTGACAGACCCCCCAGAACTCCCACAACTATACAACTGCTCCCTGCCGCCTGACAGACCCCCGGAACTCCCACACCTATCCAACCGCTCCCTGCCGCCCGACAGACCCCCCGGAACTCCCACAACTATACAACCGCTCCCTGCCGCCCGACAGACCCCCCAGAACTCCCACAACTATACAACCGCTCCCTGCCGCCCGACAGACCCCCCGGAACTCCCATAACTATCCAACCGCTCCCTGCCGCCCGACAGACCCCCCAGAACTCCCACAACTATACAACCGCTCCCTGCCGCCTGACAGACCCCCCCAGAACTCCCACAACTATCCAACCGCTCCCTGCCGCATGACAGACCCACCAGAACTCCCACAACTATCCAACCGCTCCCTGCCGCCTGACAGACCCCCCAGAACTCCCACAACTATACAACCGCTCCCTGCCGCCAGACAGACCCCCCAGAACTCCCACAACTATCCAACTGCTCCCTGCCGCCCGAAAGACCCCCGGAACTCCCACACCTATCAACCGCTCCCTGCCGCCTGACATACCCCCCGGAACTCCCACAACTATACAACCGCTCCCTGCCCCCTGACAGGCCCCCCGGAACTCCCACAACTATACAATTGCTCCCTGCCGCCTGACAGACCCCCGAAACTCCCACACCTATCCAACCGCTCCCTGCCACCTGACAGACCCCCGGAACTCCCACACCTATCCAACCGCTCCCTACCGCCTGACAGACCCCCCCCGAACTCCCACAACTATACAACCGCTCCCTGCCCCCTGACATACCCCCCGGAACTCCCACAACTATACAACCGCTCCCTGCCCCCTGACAGACCCCCCGGAACTCCCACAACTATACAACCGCTCCCTGCCGCCCGACAGACCCCCGGAACTCCCACACCTATCCAACCGCTCCCTGCCGCCTGACAGACCCCCGGAACTCCCACACCTATCCAACCGCTCCCTGCCGCCTGACAGACCCCCCGGAACTCCCACACCTATCCGACCCCTCCCTGCCGCCTGACAGACCCCCCGGAACTCCCACAACTATACAACCGCTCCCTGCCCCCTGACAGACCCCCGGAACTCCCACACCTATCCAACCGCTCCCTGCCGCCTGACAGGCCCCCGGAACTCCCACACCTATCCAACCGCTCCCTGCCCCCCGACAGGCCCCCAGAACTCCCACAACTATCCGACCACTCCCTGCCGCCCGACAGACCCCCGGAACTCCCACACCTATCCAACCGCTCCCTGCCGCCCGACAGACCCCCGGAACTCCCACACCTATCCAACCGCTCCCTGCCGCCTGACAGACCCCCCCGGAACTCCCACAACTATACAACCGCTCCCTGCCGCCTGACAGACCCCCCGGAACTCCCACAACTATCCAACCGCTCCCTGCCGCCTGACAGACCCCCCGGAACTCCCACAACTATACAACCGCTCCCTGCCGCCTGACAGACCCCCCAGAACTCCCACAACTATCCAACTGCTCCCTGCCGCCCGACAGACCCCCGGAACTCCCACAACTATCCAACCGCTCCCTGCCGCCTGACAGACCCCCCAGAACTCCCACAACTATCCAACCGCTCCCTGCCGCCTGACAGACCCCCCAGAACTCCCACAACTATACAACCGCTCCCTGCCGCCTGACAGACCCCCCAGAACTCCCACAACTATACAACCGCTCCCTGCCGCCTGACAGACCCCCCGGAACTCCCACAACTATACAACCGCTCCCTGCCGCCTGACAGACCCCCCGGAACTCCCACAACTATACAACCGCTCCCTGCCGCCTGACAGACCCCCCAGAACTCCCACAACTATACAACCACTCCCTGCCGCCCGACAGAACCCCCAGAACTCCCACTACTATACAACCGCTCCCTGCCGCCCGACAGACCCCCCAGAACTCCCACAACTATCCAACTGCTCCCTGCCGCCCGACAGACCCCCGGAACTCCCACACCTATCAACCGCTCCCTGCCGCCTGACATACCCCCCAGAACTCCCACAACTATACAACCGCTCCCTGCCCCCTGACAGGCCCCCCGGAACTCCCACAACTATACAATCGCTCCCTGCCGCCTGACAGACCCCCGAAACTCCCACACCTATCCAACCGCTCCCTGCCACCTGACAGACCCCCGGAACTCCCACACCTATCCAACCGCTCCCTACCGCCTGACAGACCCCCCCCGAACTCCCACAACTATACAACCGCTCCCTGCCCCCTGACATACCCCCCGGAACTCCCACAACTATACAACCGCTCCCTGCCCCCTGACAGACCCCCCGGAACTCCCACAACTATACAACCGCTCCCTGCCGCCCGACAGACCCCCGGAACTCCCACACCTATCCAACCGCTCCCTGCCGCCTGACAGAGCCCTGGAACTCCCACACCTATCCAACCGCTCCCTGCCGCCTGACAGACCCCCCGGAACTCCCACACCTATCCGACCCCTCCCTGCCGCCTGACAGACCCCCCGGAACTCCCACAACTATACAACCGCTCCCTGCCCCCTGACAGACCCCCGGAACTCCCACACCTATCCAACCGCTCCCTGCCGCCTGACAGGCCCCCGGAACTCCCACACCTATCCAACCGCTCCCTGCCCCCCGACAGGCCCCCAGAACTCCCACAACTATCCGACCACTCCCTGCCGCCCGACAGACCCCCGGAACTCCCACACCTATCCAACCGCTCCCTGCCGCCCGACAGACCCCCGGAACTCCCACACCTATCCAACCGCTCCCTGCCGCCCGACAGACCCCCGGAACTCCCACATCTATCCAACCGCTCCCTGCCGCCCGACAGACCCCCGGAACTCCCACACCTATCCAACCGCTCCCTGCCGCCTGACAGACCCCCCCGGAACTCCCACAACTATACAACCGCTCCCTGCCGCCTGACAGACCCCCCGGAACTCCCACAACTATCCAACCGCTCCCTGCCGCCTGACAGACCCCCCGGAACTCCCACAACTATACAACCGCTCCCTGCCGCCTGACAGACCCCCCAGAACTCCCACAACTATCCAACTGCTCCCTGCCGCCCGACAGACCCCCGGAACTCCCACAACTATCCAACCGCTCCCTGCCGCCTGACAGACCCCCCAGAACTCCCACAACTATACAACCGCTCCCTGCCGCCTGACAGACCCCCCAGAACTCCCACAACTATCCAACTGCTCCCTGCCGCCCGACAGACCCCCGGAACTCCCACACCTATCCAACCGCTCCCTGCCGCCTGACAT
Source organism: Sternotherus odoratus (assembly GCA_032164245.1). Taxonomy (NCBI): domain Eukaryota; kingdom Metazoa; phylum Chordata; order Testudines; family Kinosternidae; genus Sternotherus; species Sternotherus odoratus. The sequence continues at coordinate 4,005,849 of JAVMKO010000007.1, read as the reverse complement.
ACCCCCCCGGAACTCCCACAACTATACAACCGCTCCCTGCCCCCTGACAGACCCCCTGGAACTCCCACACCTATACAACCGCTCCCTGCCCCCTGACAGACCCCCCGGAACTCCCACAACTATACAACCGCTCCCTGCCGCCTGACAGACCCCCGGAACTCCCACACCTATCCAACCGCTCCCTGCCCCCTGACAGACCCCCCGGAACTCCCACAATGATACAACCGCTCCCTGCCCCCTGACAGACCCCCCGGAACTCCCACACCTATCCAACCGCTCCCTGCCGCTCGACAGACCCCCCGGAACTCCCACAACTATACAACCGCTCCCTGCTCCCTGACAGACCCCCGGAACTCCCACACCTATCCAACCGCTCCCTGCCGCCTGACAGACCCCCGAAACTCCCACACCTATCCAACCGCTCCCTGCCGCCTGACAGACCCCCCCGGAACTCCCACAACTATAGAACCGCTCCCTGCCGCCCGACAGACCCCCCGGAACTCCCACACCTATCCGACCGCTCCCTGCCCCCTGACAGACCCCCGGAACTCCCACACCTATCCAACCGCTCCCTGCCGCCTGACAGACCCCCGAAACTCCCACACCTATCCAACCGCTCCCTGCCGCCTGACAGACCCCCCCCGAACTCCCACAACTATACAACCGCTCCCTGCCCCCTGACATACCCCCCGGAACTCCCACAACTATACAACCGCTCCCTGCCCCCTGACAGACCCCCCGGAACTCCCACAACTATACAACCGCTCCCTGCCGCCCGACAGACCCCCGGAACTCCCACACCTATCCAACCGCTCCCTGCCGCCTGACAGACCCCCGGAACTCCCACACCTATCCAACCGCTCCCTGCCGCCTGACAGACCCCCCGGAACTCCCACACCTATCCGACCCCTCCCTGCCGCCTGACAGACCCCCCGGAACTCCCACAACTATACAACCGCTCCCTGCCCCCTGACAGACCCCCGGAACTCCCACACCTATCCAACCGCTCCCTGCCGCCTGACAGGCCCCCGGAACTCCCACACCTATCCAACCGCTCCCTGCCCCCCGACAGGCCCCCAGAACTCCCACAACTATCCGACCACTCCCTGCCGCCCGACAGACCCCCGGAACTCCCACACCTATCCAACCGCTCCCTGCCGCCCGACAGACCCCCGGAACTCCCACACCTATCCAACCGCTCCCTGCCGCCTGACAGACCCCCCCGGAACTCCCACAACTATACAACCGCTCCCTGCCGCCTGACAGACCCCCCGGAACTCCCACAACTATCCAACCGCTCCCTGCCGCCTGACAGACCCCCCGGAACTCCCACAACTATACAACCGCTCCCTGCCGCCTGACAGACCCCCCAGAACTCCCACAACTATCCAACTGCTCCCTGCCGCCCGACAGACCCCCGGAACTCCCACAACTATCCAACCGCTCCCTGCCGCCTGACAGACCCCCCAGAACTCCCACAACTATCCAACCGCTCCCTGCCGCCTGACAGACCCCCCAGAACTCCCACAACTATACAACCGCTCCCTGCCGCCTGACAGACCCCCCAGAACTCCCACAACTATACAACCGCTCCCTGCCGCCTGACAGACCCCCCGGAACTCCCACAACTATACAACCGCTCCCTGCCGCCTGACAGACCCCCCGGAACTCCCACAACTATACAACCGCTCCCTGCCGCCTGACAGACCCCCCAGAACTCCCACAACTATACAACCACTCCCTGCCGCCCGACAGAACCCCCAGAACTCCCACTACTATACAACCGCTCCCTGCCGCCCGACAGACCCCCCAGAACTCCCACAACTATCCAACTGCTCCCTGCCGCCCGACAGACCCCCGGAACTCCCACACCTATCAACCGCTCCCTGCCGCCTGACATACCCCCCGGAACTCCCACAACTATACAACCGCTCCCTGCCCCCTGACAGGCCCCCCGGAACTCCCACAACTATACAATCGCTCCCTGCCGCCTGACAGACCCCCGAAACTCCCACACCTATCCAACCGCTCCCTGCCACCTGACAGACCCCCGGAACTCCCACACCTATCCAACCGCTCCCTACCGCCTGACAGACCCCCCCCGAACTCCCACAACTATACAACCGCTCCCTGCCCCCTGACATACCCCCCGGAACTCCCACAACTATACAACCGCTCCCTGCCCCCTGACAGACCCCCCGGAACTCCCACAACTATACAACCGCTCCCTGCCGCCCGACAGACCCCCGGAACTCCCACACCTATCCAACCGCTCCCTGCCGCCTGACAGAGCCCCGGAACTCCCACACCTATCCAACCGCTCCCTGCCGCCTGACAGACCCCCCGGAACTCCCACACCTATCCGACCCCTCCCTGCCGCCTGACAGACCCCCCGGAACTCCCACAACTATACAACCGCTCCCTGCCCCCTGACAGACCCCCGGAACTCCCACACCTATCCAACCGCTCCCTGCCGCCTGACAGGCCCCCGGAACTCCCACACCTATCCAACCGCTCCCTGCCCCCCGACAGGCCCCCAGAACTCCCACAACTATCCGACCACTCCCTGCCGCCCGACAGACCCCCGGAACTCCCACACCTATCCAACCGCTCCCTGCCGCCCGACAGACCCCCGGAACTCCCACACCTATCCAACCGCTCCCTGCCGCCCGACAGACCCCCGGAACTCCCACATCTATCCAACCGCTCCCTGCCGCCCGACAGACCCCCGGAACTCCCACACCTATCCAACCGCTCCCTGCCGCCTGACAGACCCCCCCGGAACTCCCACAACTATACAACCGCTCCCTGCCGCCTGACAGACCCCCCGGAACTCCCACAACTATCCAACCGCTCCCTGCCGCCTGACAGACCCCCCGGAACTCCCACAACTATACAACCGCTCCCTGCCGCCTGACAGACCCCCCAGAACTCCCACAACTATCCAACTGCTCCCTGCCGCCCGACAGACCCCCGGAACTCCCACAACTATCCAACCGCTCCCTGCCGCCTGACAGACCCCCCAGAACTCCCACAACTATACAACCGCTCCCTGCCGCCTGACAGACCCCCCAGAACTCCCACAACTATCCAACTGCTCCCTGCCGCCCGACAGACCCCCGGAACTCCCACACCTATCCAACCGCTCCCTGCCGCCTGACATACCCCCCCGGAACTCCCACAACTATACAACCGCTCCCTGCCCCCTGACAGACCCCCTGGAACTCCCACACCTATACAACCGCTCCCTGCCCCCTGACAGACCCCCCGGAACTCCCACAACTATACAACCGCTCCCTGCCGCCTGACAGACCCCCGGAACTCCCACACCTATCCAACCGCTCCCTGCCCCCTGACAGACCCCCCGGAACTCCCACAATGATACAACCGCTCCCTGCCCCCTGACAGACCCCCCGGAACTCCCACACCTATCCAACCGCTCCCTGCCGCTCGACAGACCCCCCGGAACTCCCACAACTATACAACCGCTCCCTGCTCCCTGACAGACCCCCGGAACTCCCACACCTATCCAACCGCTCCCTGCCGCCTGACAGACCCCCGAAACTCCCACACCTATCCAACCGCTCCCTGCCGCCTGACAGACCCCCCGGAACTCCCACAACTATACAACCGCTCCCTGCCGCCCGACAGACCCCCCGGAACTCCCACACCTATCCGACCGCTCCCTGCCCCCTGACAGACCCCCGGAACTCCCACACCTATCCAACCGCTCCCTGCCGCCTGACAGACCCCCGAAACTCCCACACCTATCCAACCGCTCCCTGCCGCCTGACAGACCCCCGGAACTCCCACACCTATCCGACCGCTCCCTGCCCCCCGACAGACCCCCGGAACTCCCACACCTATCCGACCGCTCCCTGCCACCTGACAGGCCCCCGGAACTCCCACACCTATCCGACCGCTCCCTGCCGCCCGACAGACCCCCGGAACTCCCACACCTATCCGACCGCTCCCTGCCCCCTTACAGGCCCCCGGAAGTCCTACACCTATCCAACCGGTTCCATGCCCCGACAGACCCCCGGAGCTCCCACACCTATCCGACCGCTCTCTGCCCCCTGACAGACCCCCCAGAACTCCCACACCTATCCAACCGCTCCCTGCCCCCTGACAGGCCCCCGGAAGTCCTACACCTATCCAACCGGTTCCATGCCCCGACAGACCCCCGGAGCTCCCACACCTATCCGACCGCTCTCTGCCCCCTGACAGACCCCCCAGAACTCCCACACCTATCCGACCGCTCTCTGCCCCCTGACAGACACCCCGGAACTCCCACACCTATCCGACCGCTCCCTGCCCCCTGACAGGCCCACACCAGAACCCCTGACCCCTTTAACCCCACCCCGCTCCCTGTCCCTTGACTGCCCTTACCCCTCTTCACACTCCCGCCCCCTGACAGCCCTCCCAGAACCCCCGACCCATCCACACCCCCTGCACCCTGTCCTTTGACTGTCCCCTCCTGAGACCCCCCAACCCTTCTCCAACCGCCCCGGCACACTACAGCAGACACACTACCACAGACGCTGCTGTGGTCCCCCATACAAATTCTGGGGAGAATATGCATTGAGGTATATTCCACATGAAGGCTCAAACATAGTGTAGTGCAGGGATCGGCAACCTTTGTCACTTAGCCCGTCAAGGAAATCTGCGGGCCAGGATGGTTTGTTTACCTGCACCGTCTTCAGGCTCGGCCAATCACAGCTCCCACTGGCTGTGTCTCGCCGTTCAAGGCCGATGGGGGCTGCAGGAAGCGGTGGTCAGCACATCCCTCGTCCAGCACATTCTCACACTGTGTCTGTACAGTACATAGAACAATGGAGTGCTCATCTCAGTAGGTGCCTATAGGCACAACTGAAATACAAATACAGTAAAACCTCCATTTAACGGACTAATTCGGGCGAGGGGGTGTCCGTTAAATCAAAAAGTCCGTTATTTAATAAAAAAACCCCAAAACCGAGCTGTCTGAGCAGCAGCCCGCCCGCCACAGGGTCGGGGCGGCAGCTCTGCAGCCCGCCCGCTGCCAGGACCCGGGCGGCAGCCGGGAGCCAGCCCGCCAGCGGCTGGGACCGGGGCAGCAGCCGGGAGCTGGGAGCCAGACCACCCGCTGCCAGGATCAGGGTGGGAGCCGGCAGCCAGCCCGCCAGCAGCTGGGACCCGGGCGGGAGCTGGGAGCCAGCCCACCTGCTGCTGGGACCGGAGCGGCAGCCAGGAGCCAGCAGACGGCCGCCAGGGAAGGGGACCGGGGCCGCAGCAGGGAGGGGTCACAGTCTGATATGGATCAGAAATTTTGTCCGTTGCATCCGAAGTCCGTTAAATCGAGGTCCGTTAAATCGAGGTTTTACTGTACTATAATGTGGTCAGGGACTAACCAGTGTAATGTAAAGAAAGGCTGTTCTGAGCTATAGGATTAGGAATAGACCAACGAAGAAAACAGAACAGCATACAAAATGGGAGAGCAGATAACCTTAAATAGCTAAAATAATTGTTATACAATGCAGCATATAAAATAATAAAACAGGAACTCCAAAAAAACAAGAGATAAAAGTTATAGACAGCACTGCGAAAATGTAACGTATGCTGGAAGAGAGTGATACAAGGGATGGAGAAAAATTTCGATCACGCAACTCTCATGACGTAGTCAAGAGAAATGAAACCTACCCATGGGGAAGCATCCAAAAACATATAGAAATGCAGAGAGGGAAAAATGATTACAAGCAAAATAACTCGGTTTTTAGACAAAACGTGACCAGAGAAATATAAAGAAAATATAAAGCAAACTAAAAATAGAGACATTGACTCATGCAAGGATGTTATTGGACTAGATCCTGAGCTATGCTGCTACGCCAGCAGGGGGTCTGGCTCATTACTCTTTGGGATTATGAAAGAACATAAGAACGGCCATACTGGGTCAGACCAAAGGTCCATCTAGCCCAGCATCCTGTCTACCGACAGTGGCCAATGCCAGGTGCCCCGGAGTGAGTGAACCTAACAGGTATGATCGAGCGATCTCTCTCCTGCCATCCATCACCCCCCTCTGACAGACAGAGGCTAGGGACACCATTCATTACCCATCCCGGCTAATAGCCATTTATGGACTTAGCCTCCATGAATTTATCCAGCTCTCTTTTAAACCCTGTTATAGTCCTAGCCTTCACAGCCTCCTCAGGTAAGGAGTTCCACAGGTTGGACACATATAGGAGCAGAATTTTATAACTGTACTAATTGTTATAAAAATTGATGTAAACTTTAATTTCATTTTATAACAGAAAGAAATGACTAAAATGGTGTGATGTTTCCAATGTCCATTACAATTAGAACCTGTTATGAAGTTTAGTTAGTAAGAAACAGGATTTTGTATTGTGTCTATAATAAATAGATTAAAAAAATGTTGAGGGCCTAAAGCCCCCAATGTGAATTGTTTTAGTTATAAGTTCTCATCATCATCATCAATCCTCTTCACTCCCGCTGGAGTATAAGGCACCAACAAATCTCCTCCATGCCTCTCGATCTTGGGCAAGCCAGCTGATTTCATTCCACGTTTTGTTCATCATTCCTCCTCATCATATCAGGCATTACTGCCTTCGTCCTCAGCTGATCACCCATGATGAGAAGACATTTCGATAAATCTGTTGGTGTTTCTGTAGCAGGTGTTTTTTTATGTGGCGGGTTGCTAACCCAGCGCACAACCCTCCTCCTTTCGCATTCTGGACTTGGGACCAGACAACGGTGGAGTTTATAAGTTCTAGCAAGGCTTAATTTACAATGTATTCTGTATTCTGCTACCTTTAAAAATGTTTGTAAAAAACTGTAAAATTGTTTGTATAAAAAAGAAATGCATGCATCAAAAATATATAAAATAAGTGTGAAGCCATTACAAATATCCAAAGGAGGTCAAAAACAGTAAAAGACTTAAAAAGACCAGGAGACAAGGAAACAATTAAAAAAACATCCATTGTATTAATGCTAAACATGTTATGCAGCATTGATGGGCCTTAAAGGTAAGCAGGCAGGCACCCCCAAAGGTGAAACAACAAATAAAAAATAATAATGAAAAGCCTAACAATAACCATTAAACGATAATAGCGAAAGAAAACCAAAATTAACACCACTTAAAAACTAATAATTACAGAATAACATTGCAAAATGCATGAACTCAAATAAAAATTTACAGGTATAAAGCTTGGGTGTTTGCCATGAAACTCTGGGTTCAGTCCTGCAAAGCCTTGGAACATCATGACCAACAGAACCCCCCCAGCTTCTTACTCATGATCAATCCAACTTGCCATTAGTTTGACTCGAGTTACAAGAGACTGGTACCTATAAACATCAACTGGCAGGATTGTGTGTGTGTAAGACTAAAATGCATATGCTAACTGTGTTGTATTCTTAATAAACTATGGCGTATTGCGTTCCTCTTATAAAAGATCCTGTGTGCTCTGTATAGCATAACATTTTATTAACATCATTTAAAAACTAATAATTACAGAATACATTGTAAATTAAGCCTCGATAAAACTTATAACTAAAGCAATTCACATTGGGGGCTTTAGGCCCTCAACATTTTTTAAATCTATTTATTATAGACACAATACAAAATCCTGTTTCTTACTAACTAAACTTTATAACAGGTCCTAATTATAATGCACACTGGCAACAGCACACCGTTTTAGTCATTTCTTTCTGTTATAAAAATTGATGTAAACTTTAATTTCATTTTATAACAATTAGTACATTTATAAAATTCTGCTCCTACAAATGCAAGTTACAAAGAGTCCTGTGGCACCTTAAAGACTAACTAAAGTATTGAAGCATAAGCTTTCGTGGGCTAATACCCACTTCGTCGGATGCAACCGACAAAGTGAGTATTAGCCCATGAAAGCTTATGCTTCAATACTTTAGTTAGTCTTTAAGGTGCCACAGGTCTCTGTCACTTCTGCAATTCCAGACTAACACAGCTACCTCTCTGATTCTCTACAAATGCGAGGACATTTCAAGATCAAATATGAATGACGTGAAGAAGATAAAAGTAATAGATCCTGCACTGAGGGAAAGGCAGTAAAAATTATAAGGATATTCTAGATATGGAACCATAGACATTAAATTAGAATATTATTACATCATCTAGTCTCTCTCTGCCAATACCATTGACTCCTACAGTATGTTTCCTCTTTTAGACGTCCTAAGCAAAAGGGTTTCCACCACTTCCCATGGGAGATTATTCTACAGCCTCATACACCACTTTGTCAGGCTTTTCATGATGCTTGGACCAAATTTTATTTTTCTTAATTGTACTGCTCACACTCAATTACGCCCTCATCTGTCACATTCATTTGAATCTGCCACTGCAGGTTTTTACTGGGAATTGAGGGATAAAGCCTCTAACCACAATGTTTATTCTTTCTTGATCATTTTGCTAAGGCAGGACTATCCCCCATGTGATGCTGAGTGTGTTGTATATAATGTGTCCTTTGCCAATGCAATTATTGCTAAGGGCTAGTCTTCACTACGGGGGGGTGGGGGAGGGGAATCGATTGCAGATACACAACTTCGTAGCTGAAGTTTGCGTATCTGCAGCAGACTTACCTGCCGTCCTCACGGCGGTGGCAGTCGGCGGCGCGCTCCCCCGTTGACTCCAGGTTGCGCCTCCTGGCAAGCTGGAGCTCTGGAGTCGACGGGGGCGCCGCGAGCGATCGATCGCTACCCGCCGATCCGCCGGGTAGTGAAGACCAGCCCTAAGTGTTTATTTTGTGTGAACTGGCTAGGTGAGAGTCTGTAGTAGCAGCTTAATTCCTCTGGATGACAAAACTGGACAACCCACACACCCACTGTCTCTTTCCAGTCAATATCATGGTGTGACACCATATCACTACAAGGGATACTCTGTCTAGAAAGAACGTTGTCAGACTACGAACTATGGGGAGGTGTTATTTAAGACACAAAAGATTGGCAGTCTCACGACCATCTAGCTGCAGAATGAGGCCCTGCTCTAAAGCTCTTGAAATCTATGACCTTCATTGACTTCAGTGGACTTTGAAGCAGCCTCTAAATTCTAATTCTGTCTTCTCCACCCTGGACTACGCATTGTATTCAAAAATCACAAGCGACTTAAAAATCAGGAGATTTACAACAAATACATTTTGCATTCATTTGATTTGTCTTCTGGTTCCTGAGCATTTAGGGTGCACTCAGATCATACTTCCAGTCTCTGCAACCAGGAAGACTAAAAACTTAATTAAAAAAACCATGAGTGCTGAGCTTTCCAGCTAATAACAGAACTCGAGGAGCTGAGCCCTTAAGAAAAACACCAAATATTTTAGACATGTGATAAGATTGTGAAAGGTAGCACCACAGACTGAGAAGAAACAATGGAGAGGCGCGCTGATGTTATTCAGACTCTTAAAATACGTCCCAATAGTTCGGTGGCAATTATTATACATATAATAGTTGCACCCAGAAGCCCCAAGAGAAGACGGAGCTCCATTGTGGTAGCAACTATCCATACTCGTAGCAAGACTATCCCTGCCCCAGAGAGCTTACAGTCAAAATAGATAAGACAAAGGGTAGAAGGAGAAAAAGAGGCACAGAGAGATGAAGTGAATTGCTGAAGGCCACATAGCCAGTCAGAGGCAGAGTTGGGAATAGAAGATAGGCTTCCTGCCTCCTAATCCAGTGCTCTAATCACTAGACCCCATCTGAAAATCTCTATATATCTTGCTCCATGCCATGCAGTAGACAGAGGACTGACAGGAATGTTATAACTGATGCTGGGACTGTTTTCTAGACCATATAGCCACAAGCTCTATCTAAAACCAGCTGGGGCCAGGAGCATGTACCACCCAATGAACATTAGATTTCCCAAGTTAACACTCTGCACTACAACAACGCCCATGGCTATTGGTACATCTCTATAGCCAATCCTTAAAAATGCTGGGGAAACGGTCATTTATACCCTTCCATAACCCTCTTACAGGGATCCTGTCTCCCTCCCTGCCCTCCCTCTCCATCCTCATCATCCACATTCCCCTACTATCCCTCCCACCCTCTGAACCCCCCCCCAAGTCCCACCCAAACTCTTCGCCATATTTTAAAACTGATTTGCCATTCCAGTCTCCTCCGCCATAGCCCATGAATCTTCCCTTCCACTACTACCAGTTTCTCAGTTCTGCTCCATCACTGAGCCCCTGCCCGCAACATTAATTACATCACAGGCAGGCTGGGGTCATCTTGGGCCATCACCTGCAGAACAAGACACCTACATTCTGGAGAAGTGGGGAATTCTAATTCCCCCCGAACACAATCCACTTGCCCGTTTGATGTGCCAGGCATAAAACATGAGATTCTCTAATTTATACAAAAGCAGCCTGACCCAGGCCAAGGAAACCTGCTTTCAAAAACAAGCACATCTTTACCCCAAATAATGGAAGCAGCTTCCCTAGGCTTCTTCGACCCAGGAGGCCTGAGTCCTCTTTGCCTGTGGTAGCACTTCCACCTGGTCCTGCTTCACATTCGCTTTGCACAGGAGTAGAGAGATGCCTACGCAGAGAGATGCACCAGGCAAGAGAGAATCGGTCTTGCCATCTTTATACTCAACCTGTCAACTTTATTTCCCAGGGACACATCTGATCGCAGGCTTCACCAACACCCAGAGCTCACCGCGCACTCCAAACTTTTATGAAGCATTTCTTTTTACAGCTGAACACCCCTCCTCTGGCAGAATACAGTGAATCTAAGTCCTGATAGGAGACCGGGACTGGCTAAAATAACTGCACTGTTGTAAGAAAGAAGGCAGCACAGAGAACAGATTTTTGCTGAGATTTCCTTGTCTGGGACTTGCAGGAAGTGCCATCTTCACAAAAATGAGAGCACAATTAATGTAATTAGTCTCCTGAGTTTTCCTTTACAGAACATTCAGGATCTAAAGATTGGATTCCAGTCCTGGCTGGAGTTCTGCTTTGCAACAGGACGCATGAAACTATGGATACTGGATTAACAGGAAATGGCCCTTCTCAGAGGGATTCTCTGCATATTTATTTTGCTGAGAAATATTCGGCGCTCCAGGTTTTTATCGTGATCTCGAACAGCTGCACAAACTGAAAGTAAAAAGAGCATAGCAACACTGGCACAAGAACGCAGCCCTTTTACTGAGGTAAGATTTTTTTTTTATCCCTGATGTGGATTTCTTGGTTATCTAACAGCCTAGAATGCAGCGATGCTGAGACAGATGGAAAGAGCTGTCTGCAACCCGTAAAGGGCTGAGATGGAGAACAGGCTCAGCAAATCCTAGATCAAATCCTTTGATTACTGTTGTGAACTGGATTGTTTAAACAGATGTAGTTGGGTGTTGGAAAAACAAATCGTCTCCGGGTGTTGCTGGGCTGTACAACCTGGCCTTTGGAGTAGACGAGGTTTCCAAAATGCATTTGTGTGAATTTAAATGAGGTTGTTTCGCTCCATAGGAGACTAAAAGTTTGTAATGTATTCCAGTCATTGCTCAAATCCTAAGCCTCTCCCCACAATTTTTGAAATTCACTGGACAGTCCCGATAGTCACAGGTGGCCAGCGAAGCTTTCAAAACAACTAGTGGTGCTACCATAAAACAAATATTTACTGTTACCACAATTTGAAAGTTCTGAACTTACTTGGGGCATTGCAAATTCAGGGTGCTGGCAGTGCATCAGCAACTGATCCTGCAATATCATCACAGATGGCAGACAGAACATGCCAATACTCTGTAGAGAAAGTAAATGTCACCAGAATTAGCAATTGTAGCCTCATTTGTGGCTGGAATTTTTTACTCAGTCGGATTCTTAGTTTTGATCTAAGCAGGAAAAGACATGGTGCATTGTATCATAGACACTGAACTGAATTCTGCTGGTCTCTGGATGTAGATATTTACACTAGTCTCACAGAGGGAATTTGGCCCACTGTATATGTGCACTTTGTTTCCTGTGCACTTCAAACACTGCAGACAACCACCGGAACCCGTGGCTTAATTTCCAAAAGTGCGGAACACCTAGGCCATATCCGCAACCCCAGAGCATTCCGAAATCATCAGACAGGCCTAAAACCCCACCATTTTGTGTTCTTTGTCTTCTGGTTTCTCAGCTTTCCGAGTGGACTCACGTTTTCAAATTCTTCTCGGACGCCATCAAGATGATTTGAAACGTATGTTTTTAAAAACAGAAGCTGAGATTGGCATGTATTCATGGGACATCCGGAGCTGTGGCTTTAATAAAAATGTGAAATCCACGAGGCAGGGAATAAAAATCCAGTATTGCCAACTCTCGCCAAGTCACCCGCAGGAGCCTAACTTCAGGCACCCATTTTTAAAAGTCATGGCATAGCACAGGGGTCGGCAACCTGTGGCACGTGTGCCAATTGCGACACACGAGCCAGTTTTTATTGTCACGTTGCTGCCAGCCGGGGTCCCAGCCGCCGGCCATGCTCAGCCCACTTTCAGTCTGGGGTTCCCTCTGCCCCCCACGCTGCCGGTCAGGGGTTCCCCGGCCCCTGTAAATGTAAAATGTAATATTGGCACGCATTAAACGAATGAAGACGTGGCACACCACTTCTCAAAGGTTGCCGACATAGCCTATTTAACTGCTTCCCTCCTCACTTCTCGAGGGACCAAGTGCCAGTTTTCCAAGAGTGCTTAGCAGCCAGCAGCTCCCCCTGAGAATAACAGGAGCTGTTGAGGCACTGAGCACATTTGAAAAAGACGGGTTCATTTAGGTACCCAAATGGGAGCTCAGTTCTTCTGACAACCTGGCCCTTACTATTGTGAGTCGCAGCACAAAGGTGTGAAGGCCCCAAAGGAGTTAGGGCACCACTGACATGCAAACAACTCCAGCTAGAATCCGATAGGTGCCCAAACTCACTCAGCTCCTAAGTTTTGCAGTAAAAGTTCCTTAGGCATTTACGGTTCTGCCACTGAGCATGTGCGCTGCTGCCTCCTGGTGGGTGTCTGGGTGCTTAGCTCCCATCTGAGCCTCAGAGAGCTTCACAAACGGGGGCCACCTACTGGACTGGTCCCTGTGGCAAGTTCACGGTGACGACAAACCCGTATAACGTTTAACCCCGTGGTTAGGGTCCTCACCTGGCAGCCAGGGGCGGCTCCAGGCACCAAGCGCGTGTCTGGAGCGGCAAGACGCAGGGGGCGCCCTGCCGGTCACTGTTAGGGCGGCAGTCAGGCGGCCTTTGGCGGCACGCCTGCGGGAGGTCGGCTGGTCCCGCGGATTTGGCGGCATTTCGGTGGTGGGTACGCCGAAGTCGAGGGACCACCGAACCTCCATCAGGAACGCAGCTGAATCAGGGGGACCAGCGGACCTCCCGCGGGCGTGCCGCCAGAGGCCGCCTGGCTGCCGCGCTTGGGGTGGCAAAAAACATAGAGCCACCCCTGCTGGTAGTCCCACCATGCCAGCTCCACTGTGGCTAGGCGGTGCTGCCCTCTCTGCCGTGCCATCAGAGCTCACCCCACTCCAGATACATTCTGTGCCCCCCCAGTTTGAGAACTTAAAACAGCAGTGCTAGCAGCATGGCAGGGGGCAGTCCGCTGGCGAGAGCCCTTCCTGATTGGGGAAAGGTGGCTGTAGGGGGGGGTAAGGCAAATTTTGGGGTGACTATAGCCCCACAAGCCACCCCTAGCACTGCCCCTATTGGGGGTGGGCCCTGAGTCACTGTGGATTGACTAGGCCCCCGTCCAATCAGAACTGGATGTGCACACCTCCATCAAAGTCCTGCAATGCAAACAAAAGCCTGGGCTGGCGCCATGACGCATCCTTGTTTGGTGCCCTTGGTGACAGAAAAGGCTTCTGATGAGTGCGGGCGGAGGGCCGGGAAGGGGGCATAGGCCTGGGGAGCGGGGCACAGGGCTGGCTCCCGGGGCCGGAGAAGGGAGTGGATGCCCAGGGGTGGGGCCAGTGGCCCCGCATAAATCCTGGGGGTGCTGCAGCACCCCCCACAGCCCTACTTCCCACCCCGATGTGTGCAGCCAATTATACCACGCAAAGGCAGGTAAAACACTCCCACACAGCATGCTAATATTTCAGCCCTATGCTGCACAGATGTAGAACAGGGTGGCAAACTCATTGGGCCACATTTGCTGCTGCTGCAACCAGCTTCCGTGGGGCACAGTTGAGAGGGGGAGTCACGAAAGAGCTGGTCACAGCTCCATGATTTTAGTGGCAGTTTGAGGCCAGCCAGGCAGAGATTAGAGCAACCTCAAGGGTGCTCTAATCCTCTCCATCTGGTGATATCCACAAGGGGGTCTCTAGGTACTGTCTTAACAACAAGGACAAATAATAATAGATGGTTTCTGATAATGAGTGAGAAATACCTTTATACACCCTATTAGACTCATGCCTGTAGGTGTTGGGTAAATTGTCACGGTCTGGGCATTGACACCTGTGTCCAGTGAGTGCAAATCAGAATCCTCCACTTAGTGACACAGGTGTTTTTACAGGTATTTTACACCCACTTTGCAATGGGTCAATGTCTAGGAGCTTCAAGTCAATGGAAAATCAGGTCCTGTCTAGTTTGTTAGTGTGCTTAGCAGATCTGGCTCCTCTCTGAAATGTAGATAGTAAAGATATCAACCCAGTACATCTCAGTGTTCCACCTGGTACTCATTTCAACTGCACCTTTGTTTACTGCACATAGGTTTCTGATAGTTGCCCCTTCACTCTGTGTTTGATTTAGCTAGTGCAGCCACCTCCAAGGTATCTTTGGTTCAAAACCCTGTTCTGCTGTCTACAGGAGAACACCGTCCCGTCTAGACACTGAATCAAACACGGAGCTTGGAGTCCTGTCCTTGTGGGAGCCTTCTTCTGAGCTCTGGCCATCGGGAAAAGCGATGACTGGATGGGAAAGCACAGCAGGAATGACTGAAGTGGTAGGAGGAGCTGGTATCCCCAATAACGGGCCTTGACTACCTCTTGGCACTCTGCGTGCCTGGCAGTGCAGCATGATTCGAATTGGAAGGAAGAGACTTTGGGCATCTTTCTTCTGTTTTACGGCCTTCTCGTTTCTTCTTGTTACACTGCAGGTACTGTTAATCCCCAGATTGGATAGGTCAGGGGCCGGCAACCTTTCAGAAGTGGTGTGCCGAGTCTTCATTGATTCACTCGAATTTAAGGTTTCGTATGCCAGTACAGTAAACCCTCGATTTAACGGACCCCGATTTAACGGACTTCGGATGCAACGGACAAAATTTCTAAGCATCCGAAATCCGTTATTCGGGGGCTGCCGGCTCCCGCCCGTGTCCCACCTGCGGGCGGGCTGCCTGGCTGCTGGCTCCCGCCTGCGGGGGGGGGGGGGGGTTGACAGCTCCCGCCGGGCTCCCCGCAGAGGGGATCCGGGCGGGCGGGTTGACGGCTTCCACCCGGGTCCCAGCAGCCGGGGTCCCGGGCGGGCTGCTGGCTGCCGCTGGGCGGGCTGACTCACGGCTCCCGGCCGTGATCAGTAAGACATCTATATAACGGACTAATTCGGGTAAGGGAGGTGTCCGTTAAAGCCAAAAGTCCTGTTATTTAATGATTTAAAAAAATTATTAAATAACGGACTTTCGGCTTTAACGGACACCCCCTCGCCCGAATTAGTCCCTTATATCGAGGTTTCACTGTAATACATTTTAACATTTTTAGAAGGTCTCTTTCTACAAGTCTATATAGAACCCAACTATTGTTGTATGTAAAGTAAATAAGGTTTTTAATTTTAAATGAAGCTTCTTAAACATTTTAAATTAAAATGTAAGAGCCTCCCAGACCGGTGGCCAGGACCCGGGCAGAGTGAGTGCCACTGAAAATCAGCTCACATGCTGCCTTCGGCACATGTGCCGTAGGTTGCCTACCCCTGGGATAGGTGAAGAGATCTAGTCGTGGAAGGGAGGGAAAAGAGACACACATGGTTGCACTCCAACTGTTACACAATTCCAGCAGGACAAAGATGCCATTAAAGGCCCCGAATATTTTCATTAATAAATAACACTTTCAGAAGAATCCGTGTAAAGAATTTCTATTAGTGTGTACTTCACGGAGAGCACAGGGCTAGAGGGAAAAGGTAAATGAATTAATAATGTACTTACAAAATAAGGAGAAAAGACAAAACCCAAGGGCAAAGAATTAATATGCGTAATAAGGGCTTAGAAAACTTTCAGTGGTACTAATAATGATGGCATCCTATATGAAAAAATGAAGTCAAAAGGCCACAATTACTTTAAAGTCTGATCTTTCTACTTTTAAAATTTTTTATATTTCCTTATATAACCCTTCTTCTCCATACCAGGGAATTTTGATGCCTGTTTAAAGGTGTCTAAAATGATGAAGCAGTTTGGACTTGGTTACTGACTGCAAACTGTGGCCGGGAAGCCCTGAGCCAGTTGACAGAGTTGAGAAAGTGTTCTCAGAGTCGGGCGTCTCCTGGAGCAATGTCTCCAGTGCATTGTCCTTCGATCAGAGTATCACAAAACTCCTAAACCCTGGATGTTTGGCCATTCCATAGTAGCCTGGGGCTTGACATCTCCCATGAGGTAGGCAGGGCCACCAGTTCAATACTTGGATAGTGGACCGCAAGGAAAACACACCTCAAAATTGTTCTTTGTCCTGCATTTTGCTGGTCCTCTTCTCCTGAAGTCTGAGCCCCTCCTCTCCGCCCTCCAGGATCTCTCTGTCTGGCGTGTGCCCACTTACTTCCACTAGGAGGAGAGCAGTGGGACGTGGCTATGCCATGCACCATGCCAGCTGAACCGGCATGGCGGTATCTGAATTTGCTGCTGGTTTAGACCAGACTGGCCTTTATTAATAGATTGCAACCACGGCTAATGCAAGTCAGTCTTGGCTTGCGGTCAGACTCCTCGAGGCGGAGGTCTCAGTAGCTCCCACAAGCTAAGCAGGTTCATTTGGTCTGGCCAGGAGTTGAATGAGATCATCATAGATATTAGAGTTTAACCCTCCTCTCCCCAACTATTAAGCGATCTCCTCCTTTGCCCTGTGCACAAAGAACCATTTACAGTGCAACGTAACAAGAAGGTTTTCATGATCCTACGAAACCCCGGGGCAATGTTGTGTATTCTTGAGCGCCATCTCCTTGCCTATTCTCTTGTACTTTCACTGTTTTCTGACACCTCCCTTTTCTAGAGCAGGGGTAACAGGCAGGGCTAATTTTAAAAACGGGCCAACCTCCATTGTGTAAGTCTTTACCAGACTGACAGCAGACGGTATATTATAAACCATGCGGCCCTCACCAGTTTCAAGCTGAACAAATTACTTTGTCTACTTACATTCCCTTCACAGTTTGAAATGGGTGTAGTGTTTTTCTCTTTCTATACTAAAACAGCCATGAAGTGCTGCTTAATGCTACTAAACAGCTGCCAAAGTCCCCCGAGAGATGGGTGCATTTCACTGACAAACCCAAGGAAATGAGTGTCTGCTAGCCAAACTGTATGTCCCTGGCCATGATGTATGTGTTTTGCCTCCAAAGGTGGTTCTTGAACTGGGCAAGTCCGAAAGGAAGATCAAAGTCTCCAGTGTACAAGGTGGTTCATTAAAACGGGAGGAGCAGCGGAAACATGCGGATCAGTTTTCAAGTAAACAGAAACACCCCAGCAATACCAGGAGAGTTTTAGATGCGGACAGATCCCCTATCCTGCTGTGGTGGTCCCCGCTGACTGGCGAGACTGGGAGGTTAGGGCAGTGTGGTCAGGATGTCTGTTTCTTTACTATCAAGAGGACCTACCAGCATAATCACATGACAAAAGCCTTTCTCTTCTATGGTAAGGAATGGAGTCATTTTAAATGAGTGAGTTTCCCCTTCCCCAAGGCTAGTCCTCTGTTATAGATCAAGTACAGAGCAACTGTAAACCTCCACAGCCAAAGCTGCTAGAGTGTTTCCTGACAAAGTGCACTGGCAAGTATCTCCACTTGCACCTTAAGTGCACTTCTACTCCGAAAAGTGATCTTGGGAAATGGATTTTGTGGAATTACTTGAGTCTTGTCTCCCCTGGACTTGTAGACCAAACGTGCTCCGTTTTACATGTGACGTGGACATTCTTCTCCCTCCCAGCCCTGAAGAGTCAGCCTCAGATCTGAGAGTCAAGTTGGTTTCTTTGCCTGTGGATGTTCAGATGATTTTGTGCCTTAAAGTAAAGGAAGAAGGTGCTTTTTTGGTGGAATTGCTTTTACTAGCAATACTTGCTTTTGTTTATGGCAAATCGTCCCTGTTTCCTGCTGACCAGTCATTTCCCTTCTTTGAAAAGTATCCCATAGAGGCCTGCTCCTCTCCTCAGAGTTCAGGGTCCTGTTCAAAGGTGAAGTGTTGCTCCCAACTGTGGATTTGACGCCTGCCCTTGGGAGGGTTTCCATACAGTTCCTTTTTAAAAACTGGGATCACAGCGTTTACATGGAGAGCTCCTGCTTCCTGTGGATTTAGGAGCCAACTAAGGGTATGACTACATTGTAGTCATAGGGTAGCCATTCTGTCTAGCTTTAATCTAGCTAGAATGACAAAAATAGTGTATAGATTCAACAGACCCCAGGGTGGGCTAGTAATGTGACTATTGGTCCTGCATGTGCTGAAACGCGTACTGGTGTGGTTACATTGCTATTTCTAGCCACACTAGCACAAGTAAAGGTAGTTCAGGTATATCTCTCTGAGCTTCAGTCTCATCCCGGATTGCAGTGGAGATGAACCCTCAGAAGGTTCTGCCAGGAGCCAAGGCAGCGGCTGCTAGAAGCGAACCTCTTGGCAGGGGCTGGTGTCCCAGCTACCAAAGCCTCAGACATGAGCATTTGAAGGGTACGTCCACACGGCAGTCATGGAGCGTGATTGGGTTGATGTGGAGACGCCTAGACTAGCTTTAATCCAACTGTCTCAAGCACTGGAGCAGAGCAGCCAGGCATTGCATGCTCAGTGTAGGCTGGCCACGCAGCATCACTGCTCTGGTACCCGAGCAAGCTAGATGAATCTAGTTCGGGTAT
This sequence comes from Sternotherus odoratus, assembly GCA_032164245.1. Classification (NCBI taxonomy): domain Eukaryota; kingdom Metazoa; phylum Chordata; order Testudines; family Kinosternidae; genus Sternotherus; species Sternotherus odoratus. Next base: position 3,986,860 of record JAVMKO010000007.1, on the reverse strand, counting down.
GTCTACATAAGCTGCAATCGTACCCCGTGACTCCAGTGTAGACATGAGATGAGACCCTGTGGGGAATGTGCCTTCAAAGGAGCAGAGTCTTTTCACATCCCATACGTATCACAGTTTTCCTAATTAATAGCCCAGTTGTGCCACCTTTACTTATGGTGCGTAGTTCCTTACTACAGGACTAGTCCTTTTGCATTCAACAGAACCTTACTACACATACAATCATATTCATTGTGAGTAAGAGTGGCACAGTTAGGTCCAAAGTAAATTACAAACACCTTTTACAGTGACTTAAAAATATATATTTTTCCTAGTTCAATATATTTAGCATATGGCTAGTAACATTATTTGTGCTTGTCTAGGTACTGACTTTAATGTAGACAGCTTGCCCCTCCCTCGTAAACGCCATCACGACTGGGCCCTTTTCCATGAAGAGTCACCCAAGAACAACTACAAGCTCTTCCACAAACCTACCATCACCTTGTTCAACCATACAGCTACCTTCAGTCGCCACTCCCATCTGCCGCTGGTCACTCAGTATCTGGAGAGCATAGAGGTCATCAAGTCTCTGAGATACATGGTTCCTTTGCAAAAGAAGAATAGTTTGAGGAAAGAACTTGCACCGCTGGTGTATGTGCAGTCCGATTGTGACCCTCCTTCAGACCGGGACAGTTACGTGCGTGAGCTGATGAGCTACATCCAAGTGGACTCCTATGGCGAATGCTTGCATAACAGAGACCTTCCTCAGCACCTCAAAAACCCAGCCTCCATGGACGACGGGAACTTCTATACAATACTTGCTCAGTACAAATTCATTCTTGCTTTTGAAAACGCTGTCTGCGAGGATTACATCACTGAAAAGCTCTGGAGGCCCCTCAAGTTGGGGGTGGTACCCGTATACTATGGGTCCCCCAGCATTATGGACTGGCTTCCAAGCAATAAGAGTGCAATCCTTGTCACAAGATTTTCACATCCCAGGGAGCTGGCACATTATATCAAGACACTGGATACAAACGACCAAGAGTACGAGACCTACCTAGAATGGAAACTGAAAGGGGCCATCTCCAACCAACGACTGCTCACGGCTATCCAAGAGCGCAAATGGGGAGTCCAGGATATCACGCAAGACAATTATATTGATGCGTTTGAGTGCATGGTGTGCAATAGGGTGTGGGAAAACATCAGAAGGCAGGAAAAGGTACTCATAACTCCCCTTGTGTTTGGGGTTGTTTTCTTTTAAGTATAGCTAGCTTTGGCGAACAGAATCTGACAGATCTTCCAGCAAGGGTAAAACTCCAGTGTCATGCTGACATACACAGACTGATATACATTTTATTTAGAGAACACCTGAAAGGGGGTTCTAAAGAGGATGGATCTAGACTGTTCTCAGTGGTAGCAGATGACAGAACAAGGAGTAATGGTCTCAAGTTGCAGGTGGGAAGGTTTAGGTTGGATATTAGGAAAAACTTTTCACTAGGAGGGTGGTGAAGCATTGGAATGGGTTACTTAGGGAGGTGGTAGAATCACCTTCCTTAGAGGTTTTTAAGGTCAGGCTTGACAAAGCCCTGGCTGGGATGATTTAGTTGGGGACTGGTCCTGCTTTGAGCCGGGGGTTGGACTAGATGACCTCCGGGGGTCCCTTCCAACCCTGATATTCTATGCTTTTATGAACACTGCCTCATAAATTCATTAGTTACGATCATGAGGGGTCACTTGTTAGTGTCCGAGAGTAGTTCTGCCTCCTTGGCCTCTGTCCTGGGATTACGAGTTGTGGTGGATTTTTCTGATAGGGACACGGCCCACCTGGAATTAGACTGAAACCACAAATTCATCTCACGTCTGCCTCAATCATCACACAGTAAAGATGGGCAACCGCCTTTTCAAAAGTGGCCACTGACTGTAGATTCCACAGAAGTTTAGGTGCCTGATTTCAAGCACCAAAAATGGAGGTACCCAAGATCTATTTTGAATTTTTTCTCATTGGTCATTTATCAGTGTGGATTGAATTATTTTTACATCTGCTTATCCAAATCAGGAACTTTGTGTGATTTACATGATCACACAATCTGGCTTGTGACATCTCCTCTGCTGTTTTGTACTGCGGCAGTCTGAACTGTAGCGCTTTGTCATCAACCAGCAAGGGGAGCCAGAAAACACTTAGGAAGATGAACTGTCCTCATATGGGAAATGGGACTAAGAATAAACAAGTTGTTTTCAGCTACTTGTCTGTTGATCGTTAGTTAAAGGGGAGTAAAAATTATGCCATGCAAGTTACTGAGCAGTCAGCTTATCTAGGATTGTCGATTCAATGGAGCCTTTAGCTAACTCTGAAAATTTCTGATCAGACAACCGCTACCATGCAAGTGTAGGAAGCAGGTGTAGGAGAGAGTAACTATGGTAACTGAAAGCCGAGATTCTCCTAGTTCCCACATTGCTAGGTCTCCCTAATCAAGGAGGCTTCCAGGACCAAAAGGCCTGCTGAGTTCACCGGTACCTGCTTCATAGCCTACCACACAATGCATAGATATATTGAAATGATAACCATTAATTGCTCAACTCAGAGTCAGAATCTCAGCTGGTACAAGTCAGCACCGCTCTGTCGAAGTCAAGAGACCATCACCAAGTTATATGAGCTGAGGCTTTGGCTGTTAGTCTCTAGGAATCTGATCATCATCCATTGAAATCAGTGGGAGCTTTGCTAATGACTTCAGTGAGCGTAGGATCAGAGCAGGGAGCTTTGCTAATGACTTCAATGAGCATAGGAACAGAGCAGGGATTAGAATATTTTGCTGAAATGACTCCGTGGATTGGTAGTTACATAGAACCTTTCGCAGTTAGGTTGTCTGTTCAGTGTAGCCCCAATTCGGTCTCATCTGGAAGCTTTTACCATCGGATTCCTTTTTTCGGTGGACTATATGAAAACTAATTTGGTTTCAGTCCAGTTCCCAGCAGAGAGAGGTCTCCTTTCCAAAAATCAGGACCACAACTGCCACTCTCCTGAATGTGACAGAGACAAGGTGGTAATGTCTTTTATTGGGCCAACTTCTGTTGGTGGAAGAGACAAGCATTTGAGCTCACACAGTGTCCTGAGGAGCTCTGGGAAACTCAAAGGCTTCTCTCTTCCACCAACAGAAGCTGGTCCAATAAAAGGACCCACCGCCTTGCGTCTCTCATGTCCCCAAATGGTTACAACAACGCTGCAAACATCTCATGTGGATGAGCCGGGGAATCAATCTACTCTTTCACTCTCCAGGGCATGGTTAAGGTACATTATGATCTCAAGTTGCAGTGGGGAAGGTTTAGGTTGGATATTAGGAAGAACTTTTTCACTGGAATGGGTTGCCTAGGGAGATGATGGAATCTCCTTCCTTAGAGGTTTTTAAGGTCAGGCTTGACAAAGCCCTGGCTGGGATGATTTAGTTGGGGATGGTCCTGCTTTGAGCAGGGGGTCGGACTAGATGACCTCCCGAGGTCCCTTCCAACCCTGATCTTCTATGATTATGCAGGGCAGGGTAGGGAAGTTTTCAGTCTCACTGCATGTGCTGTGCCCATTCTACCAGAGTAGTCAGGCAGGATACAGGCCAGACATGAATTTCACAGAGAGATGTTCCTGTGCAAGGAACAGTGAAATATTCTTTCACCAAGAGAATTCGGGAGGGGAAGAATACTTCCTACTAATCAGTGCAGCTCTCCATGACCTGGAGTCTAATTAAACCCTTCCTGTGTTTCTCCTCCATTGCCAGGGATTGCCACCCAGGAGCTGGAGGGCACAGGTTAACCACCTGAGCTGCCCGAAACCTGAGGCTTTCTTGTTCTCCTCTCCGAACATACACTGGACCGCTCTGCAAGAGATGTGGATACCAAGCTTTGAGCAATCCAAGAAAGAAGCCCGAGCACTGAGACAGCTGGTGGAAAGGAATATGAACTTTACAGCTCAGGAATTTTGGACACTTGTATTCAAAGAATAAACACGATGGGCGATCACACCGGGTGAGCTCTGCAAAGGAGTCCATGATGTAATAGTCGTTGGCACGTTGCCTTAATATTTGGAGGTCAATAAGTACAGGAAGGAGTTAAATTGTCCTGTAAGATAGACTGTAGTAGGTACAGTACTCAGAAAGTCCTGATAAACTGCAGAATTACTCTGAGTGGTCTTTTAAAAACGATATTTTTATACTAATTGTCATTAGCTTGGACATTTGAGCATCAAGACTCCTACTCAGGAAGGTGCTTAACACACGTGCTTGATTTTAAGCATCTGAGTAGTCCCAGTGAAGCTAATGGGACCACAGTCACTTGCTTAGTATCAGGCCCTTCCTTGCAGAATCATAGAATATCAGGGTTGGAAGGGACCTCAGGAGGTCATCTTGTCCAACCCCCTGCTCAAAGCAGGACTAACCTCAACTAAATCAGCCCAGCCAGATCCTTCACCTTCTCTGCTCCAAGATCCCCCCACCCCCACGGTTGATATTTGCAGGCTATGGAATAGTTTATACAATCAACGAGCGCCTTTGAGGCAGGTGTAGTGATCATGCCTGCTGCTCCATATGTCTATTTCTCATCAGTCCCCTTGGCATTCACAGTTTTAGTTGAGCCTTGGCAAGCTAAAACGTCCTGAGGCTGAGCAGGAATGTAAAATGCAGTGGTATTTAGCACTGGGAAACTCCATCTGCTACTGCCCAGGGACAGAAAGAATGAAAAAATGCTGGCTAAGATTTAACCACCATCTCCTGTTTAAAACATAGAACCATAGGGATTTTGGCCCTCCAAGTTCACTTCAAACTAAATCATTCTGTTCACTCAGCGGTCATCTATTTTCTATCACTTAGACCGGGGTGGGCAAACGTTTTGGCCCGAGGGACACATCGGGGTTGCAAAATTGTATGGAGGGCTGGGTAGGGAAGGCTGTGCCTGCCCAAGCAACCTGGTCGCCACCCCTTATCCACCCCCTCCCACTGCCTGCCTCCCTCAGAACCCCCAACCCATCCAAAATCTCCTCCCCCGCTCTTCATCCCTGATCACCCTGTCCAGAGACCCTCTGCCCCAAACCACCCCACCAGGAGCCCACCCCCTATCTAAGCCCCCCTGCTCCTTGTCCCACCCAAGATCCTCCACCTTAACTGCCCCCCAACCCCTCCACCCAACCTCCCCAGCTCTCTGTCCCCTGACTGCCCTGACCTCTATCCACACCTCCACCTCCTGACTGCCCCCTGGGACTCCCTGCCACTTATCCAACCCCCCCACTCCCTGTCCCTTTACCACTCCCCCAGAACCTCTGCCCCATCCAACCATCCCCTGCTCCCTGACTGCTGCCAATAGTCCCCTGCCCCTTATCCACCCCCCGGATCCCCTTACCACACCACTTGGTGCAGCGGGTCTGGCGGCCTGGCCGGAGCTAGACACACCGCCCCGCTCTCCCACAGGAGCGCGCAGCCCCATGCTCAAAGCACTGCCTGTGTGTTCTGCTGAGGCTCTTGGGAAGGGGGAACAACAGAGTAGGAGTCGGGGTGAGCCTCCCCGGCTGGGAGCTCAGGGGCCGGGCAGGACGGTCCCACGGGCCGTAGTTTGCCCACCCCTTACTTAGACAACAATAGCTGCACAAAGATGAAAGGATGCGACTGGCTGAAGCAGGGATTAAATGAAGGGCCCGATCCTGCTGCAAAGCCTTACCTACGTCGACACCAGAAATGCTACAGTGGCAACAGCTCTCCCAGAGCCAACGTGCCTCGTCCCCTCTCGGAGCAAACCGACAAAGCAGATCTGAGGGTCTGTCTACACTGCAAAAATCACCCCCCCAAAACCAAACCCAATCAAAACCGCAATGCGTCTCAGAGCCTGAGTCAACTGTGGGACGTGCGCTCCGGGGCTCAAAATGGCAGCCGAGGCGTTCCCGCTCGGCCTGGAGCCCGGACTCTGAGACCAGCCCAAGCGGGAACATCGCCGCACGAGCCCAGGTCAGCTGACGCAGGCCCAGACGGGCTGTCTTGTTTCTGGTTTGCAGTGTAGACGTAGCCTTACATGTGATCTTCAAAAAACGGCCTGTTTTCCCTTTTAACTTAACACCAACAGCTGGCAAATGCTGCTTTCCCGCCTCTCTCTCTTCTATAAGCTGTGAGGAGGGTGTCACAGGGTCCACACAGTTTTCGTTCTTTCTCCCCTGTGCTTTGGCTGGTACAAGCGAGTCCGCACTCCTTCCTCTGGTGCTTCACCCAAGTGCCTTTTATTTACAGCGCAGTCCAAAGGCTCCAGTGCCACCAGGTGGGCCCTTGATCCCCCAACTACCCTCCTTCTACCTTGTTCCAGGGTCTCCAGGCCCCTGAGGTTCCCTGCCTGTGGTGAGAAGACAGCACTGAAGCCTCCTGTCCCCCTCCTTGGCTCGCCTCCCAACTGAGTTTAGCTCAGGGCTTTTCTAGCCCTCTCAGTCTTCAGCCCCAGCTGCGACCACTTAGCCCAGCCTACTGTGGTGAGCCAGCCCTCCTCAGGGCCCACAGCTGGGCTCCCTGCTGACTGTATGGAGCCCCTGGCCCTCCTGCCAGAAAGCAGGATTTAGCCAGCAGGGGCAGGGCATTCAAGGGGTTTTGCCCCTGCCCTGCCACGGAGGGTTAATGCTAGAATGATCAGGCCGCCTCAGAGCGATGAACTAAGCAGAAAGTAGGAGAACCATGGAGCGACTCACTTAGAAATCTAACACGGAATCGATGATTAAGAAGGTAATTAAAGACATACACTAGAAGAATGACTGTGTTCATTGCGGTGCAGCGTGGGCCCTGGTAAAGGACTGGGCTCTCTCCTGCACACAGGGTGCTGAGATGGGGTGGCACCCGTGGGAGATTCAGCCAAACACGTACTCATGCGAGGCATTAGAGGAACCTACCGAGGGATCTTGAAGGCTCTAGGTGCTGCACACTTACCACGTGTGTGATGCCTTTTACCAGTCATCTGCCCTGTGTCTGCCTTCCAAGAAACATGGCGATATAGTGAGTGGTCTCCCGTCTGCCTTTATGACAGTGGATTGGGAAGAACCGCACAAGGGGCATCTCTGTGTGGGCCTTAAGACATGGACTGTCCACCCCAACACAGTCCTTCCATCTGCTGTCCTGAGCAATGAAGTATAGCACGTGGATTCAGCTACTTCTCCGGAGACGTGTGAAGCAAATGGTCATGCCTGGAGAGTAACCCGGCCTAATGCATCTTGGGATCCAGCTGCCTGCTCTACTCAATGTAATAATGATACTTCCTCTCTCAAACTAAACAGACTGTAAATTAAATATTTTCCATTTTTTTTAAACGTTCCCCAATCTTGTTGGCCAGATTTGATAACATTTTTTAGCAGTTTCTCTAACAGCCATCTTTGTAAGAAACCAAACATTACAAAAATAGTGGAGCATCACTAAAGCTTATACACATACTGAAGAAGTTGGAAGAAAAGCAATGTTATGATAAAGTTCTAACTGCACTACATTCTCTGTTGAATGGTTTTTAAGAATACCGATCCCTTGCTTCCAGGTATCTGTGGAAATAAGTCTACTAAACACAGTTTTAAATGACCGTTTGTAATGTAGTTGGTTTGCTCATCTCTTAATAGGCTCCTGTTTAAAAAAAAAAAGCTTTATTTACACTCAGCCTCTGGAATATCTGAGAAGTTTTTTTTCTATCTAGCATCTGTATGTATTATGTACAAAACACTTTATTAAAAGAATATTAAAGTTGCAAAGTCAAGCATGACCCTATCACAGGGGTGGGCAAACCGTTTGGCCCGAGGACCACATCTGGGTGGGGAAATTACATGCAGGGCCATGAATGTAAGGCTGGGGCAGGGGGTTGGGGTGCAGGAGGGAGTGTGGGGTGCAGCAGAGGTCCGGGTGCAGGAGAGGGCTCATGGCAGGGGGGTGGGGTGCAGGAGGGAGTGTGGGGTGCAGCAGAGGTCCGGGTGCAGGAGAGGGCTCATGGCAGGGGGGTGGGGTGCAGGAGGGAGTGTGGGGTGCAGCAGAGGTCCGGGTGCAGGAGAGGGCTCATGGCAGGGGGGTGGGGTGCAGGAGGGAGTGTGGGGTGCAGCAGAGGTCCGGGTGCAGGAGAGGGCTCATGGCAGGGGGGTGGGGTGCAGGAAGGGTGCTTACCTCGAGCGGCTCTGGGCTGGCAGTGGGGCTAAGGCAGGTTTCCTGTCTGCCATGGCTCTGCACTGCTCCTGAACGTGGCCAGCATGTCCGGCAGTGGTTCCTGGGGGCGGGGGTGGGTCAGGCAGCTCTGCCGCGCACTGCCCTTGCCTGTGGGTACCACCCCCAAAGCTCCCATTGGCCGGGATTCCCTATAGGGGTGCCTATAGGCCAGGGCAGCGCGCAGAGCCCTCTGCCCCCTCCCGCCCAGGGGCCGCAGGAACGTGGTGCCAGCTACTTCTGGGAGTGACGCGGGGCTGGGGCAGACAGGGAGCCTGCTGTGCCATGGGGCTGGCAATTCCACAGGCCAGACTGAAAACCCTGACAGGCCAGATCTGGCCCACAGGCCGCAGTTTACCCTCCCCGCCATATCATATAAGACGTCTGTGTCAGGAGTAGAATGCAGCCCTTCTGGGTTTCAGTGCAGTACCATATCCAGAAGAGAAGAGAACATCCTCTCTTTGCTTGCAACCATCGACCTCATTCACCTCTATCCTGTGAAGGAGGCAGGGCTGCAGTAGAACACATTCAGAAGGCTTCCTTGGCAGCTTTAAGAATTAAAGATGTTATTTCAGAAAAATATGAAAGCTTAGGCCACATTTTTCATCAGTGTCAGAGCTTAGCACCTTGGAAAACCAGGACACTTATTTAGTTGCCTAGCTACTGATTTAGAGGCCTGATTTAGGAAGGTCTTTTGTTCAGTTCAAATGGCCTAGTTCCGATTTTGACACCAGTTTTGGAGGGTCCTGGAGGTTTACCCCAAGTTTCTCCAGTGCAAGTTATTCAGCCAGCAACAACGAAAACAGCAAAGTCTCACCTGTATAAAGCTTACTGCTTGTTTATCTCTGTTGAGCAGGACTCTTTGCAGACAGGGCCTCGGACTCTCACAGTGCAACATAACCTAGCGCATTGTGTTCACTTCTAAATCCAGTTTCATGAAGGTAAATGCAGGGCCAGCAATAGGACCAGAGTGAACAAGCAGCAGGCTCCTCATGGAGAGGACGTGTCAGGGTGAAGAGGAGCACTGCATGGCCAGAAACCCATTCACAGTCCTGAGCCTTCATGTCTAGGCCAACATCTTCTCTTTGTAAACCAGGATGGGCCTAACTGAATGCTACTGAAGTCAGTGTTGAGCCTTCCATTGATTTGGGGGGGGGGGTTATGTGGACGTTACAGGGTGGTGGTGGGGAGAGTGCATTAGTGAATAATCTCTGCACTCTGGTGAGGAAGGGTGGGCCAATGGTTAGAGTGCTAGCCAGCGACTCGAGAGGTCTGGTTCAATTCCTTCCTCTGCCACACACGGCCGGTGTGACCTTGAGACACTGGGGTATGTCTACACTGCAGTCAGAGGTGGATGTAGACCTACTTAAGCCACCTTTGATCTAGCTGGCCCGAGTAATAATAGTAGTGAAGCTGCAGTGAGCCATGGCAGCCTCTCCAGTATACACCCAGAGTCTGGGGTGGGAGGGGTAGCTTGGGTGGGTTCATGGTGCTACCACCTACTCCTCCTGATGGCAGGGTAGTCCCTCTGTGATTTTTGTTTTTCCCTCCCTCACAGGGGTTCTGTACGGGATGCTGTCGTAATGGGGTGATAAGGAACGGAGGGAGAATCTGCTCAGTACTTTGGGACGCACCGTCTTGCCTAAATGTTACAATCGGATTGGTTTTTACAGCCCATTGGTTTTGCACAATGAAAATTACAACCACATCCCGAGGATAAATGGAAAATGTAGCTGAGCTGAATTTGCCAGGGCTTTGTCTTTCTGAGCCGTGTCCGAACAGGGGCCTTTCATGGGATATCATACAGGGTGAGATGAGCTCTTGAAACACGTCATCTGCACGTTGACCACGAGATGGCACTGTGGGGCCGGGGACCACCGCAGGATTAAAGGCAGCCCCAAGTCCTTTGCCAGCCACTCTGGAATTGTTTTAATTGTTTCCAGTTAGGTTACACACCGGTCGGTAAACACACAGCCATAACAACAATGATTTTACATTCCTTTGCCTATACGGACAAGATATGGCAAGTTTTTCCCTTCCCAGTTTCACTCGGGTTCCACCTTGGCACAGCATCCAATCTGCTAGCATGGGCTGTTGTTTTAACTGCCAAGACTAGTCCAACTGCCTATGACAGCGGGTATAATGCCCTGCCAAGATCCCACAACAGGCAGAGCTTACAACAGACCCAGGTCTCCTAAGCAGGGCCCCCATCCACTGACCATGCTGCCTCCCCACTTCCATTGCAGGGGGTCAAAAAGTTCACGGTTTCTTGTGTGTTACACAAACCGTTCTGGATGAAATGTTTTGTGGAATGTGCCGGTCTACAGACCTGTACCCTCACGGCTGTGCCTATGCTGTGTGCACCTGTCAGATTGTAACAGGATTTCTCTTTTGCTTTTTTCTGTAAATACATCATTTCTTACTTAGACAAGCTCAGCCCAGGACAACTGGTCTTTTAGTCCAAGAGCTATCACCTCCGCCACCTCCCTCCAACTACGTGGAAGCAGTGTAGCCTAGTTGATAGAGCACAGGACTGTGATTGAGGAGATCCTGGTTTTTAGCCCCAGTTCTGTTACTGGCCTGCTGGCTCACCTTGGCCAAGTCACGTCGCCGTCCCGTACCTCAGTTTCCCCACGTGTAAATGGGGATAATGTAAAAGCGCTTTGAGATCGATGGAAGAACAGCGTGGTATGAGTTAGCTTAGTACAAAGTAATAAAAATTCAGTTGAAACACAGAATGTACCGACATTTTACAGTGAGCAAAAACATTGTAAAGAACTAAGAAACTAATAAGAACATAAGAACATAAGAACGGCCATACTGGGTCAGACCAAAGGTCCATCTAGCCCAGCATCCTGTCTACCGACAGTGGCCAATGCCAGGTGCCCCGGAGTGAGTGAACCTAACAGGTATGATCGAGCGATCTCTCTCCTGCCATCCATCACCCCCCTCTGACAGACAGAGGCTAGGGACACCATTCCTTACCCATCCCGGCTAATAGCCATTTATGGACTTAGCCTCCATGAATTTATCCAGCTCTCTTTTAAACCCTGTTATAGTCCTAGCCTTCACAGCCTCCTCAGGTAAGGAGTTCCACAGGTTGACTGTGCGCTGTGTGAAGAAGAACTTCCTTTTATTTGTTTTAAACCTGCTGCACGCCAATTTCATTGAATGGCCCCTAGTTCTTCTATTTTGGGAACAAGTAAATAACTTTTCCTTATTCACTTCCTCCACTCCACTCATAATTTTATATACCTCTATCATATCCCCCCTTAGTCTCCTCTTTTCCAAGCTAAAAAGTCCTAGCCTCCTTAATCTCTCTTCATATGGGACCCGTTCCAAACCCCTAATCATTTTAGTTGCCCTTCTCTGAACCTTTTCTAGTGCCAGTATATCCTTTTTGAGATGAGGAGACCACATTTGTACGCAGTATTCAAGATGTGGGCGCACCATGGATTTGTATAAGGGCAATAAGATATTCTCCGACTTATTCTCTATCCCTTTTTTAATGATTCCTAACATCCTGTTTGCTTTTTTGACTGCCGCTGCACACTGCGTGGATGCCTTCAGAGAACTATCCACAATGACTCCCAGGTCTTTTTCCTGATTGGTTGTAGCTAAATTAGCCCCCATCATATTGTATGTATAGTTGGGGTTATTTTTTCCAATGTGCATTACTTTACATTTATCCACATTAAATTTCATTTGCCATTTTGTTGCCCAATCACTTAGTTTAGTGAGATCTTTTTGAAGTTCTTCACAGTCTGCTTTGGTCCTTACTACTTTGAGCAGTTTAGTATCATCTGCAAACTTTGCCACATCACTGTTTACCCCTTCCTCCAAATCATTTATAAATAAGTTGAATAGGATCGGCCCCAGGACTGACCCTTGGGGAACACCACTAGTTACCCCTCTCCATTCTGAAAAAGTTCCATTTATCCCTACCCTTTGTTCCCTGTCTTTTAACCAGTTTTCAATCCATGAGAGGATCTTCCCTCTTATCCCATGGCAGCTTAATTTATGTAAGAGCCTTTGGTGAGGGACCTTGTCAAAGGCTTTCTGGAAATCTAAGTACACTATGTCCACCGGATCCCCCTTGTCCACATGTTTGCTGACCCCTTCAAAGAACTCTAATAGATTAGTAAGACACGATTTCCCTTTGCAGAAACCATGTTGACTTTTGCCCAACAATTTATGCTCTTCTATGTGTCTGACAATTTTATTCTTTACTATTGTTTCAACTAATTTTCCCGGTACGGACGTTAGACTGACTGGTCTGTAATTGCCAGGATCACCTCTAGAGCCCTTTTTAAATATTGGCGTTACATTAGCTATCTTCCAGTCACTGGGCACAGTAGCCGATTTAAAGGATAGGTTACAAACCCTCGTTAATAGTGCCGCAATTTCACATTTGAGTTCTTTCAGAACTCTTGGGTGAATGCCATCTGGTCCCGGTGACTTGTTACAGTTAAGTTTATCAATGAGTTCCAGAACCTCCTCTACTGATACTTCAATTTGTGACAATACCTCAGATTCGTCACCTACAAAAGACAGCTCAGGTTTAGGAATCTCCCTAATGTCCTCAGCCGTGAAGACTGAAGCAAAGAATTCATTTAATTTCTCTGCAATGACTCTGTCATCTTTAAGTGCTCCTTTTGTATCTCTGTCATCCAGGGGCCCCACTGGTTGTTTAGCAGGCTTCCTGCTTCTGACATATTTAAAAAACATTTTGTTATTACCTTTTGAGTTTTTGGCTAGCTGCTCTTCAAACTCCATTTTAGCTTTTCTTATTACATTCTTACACTTTATTTGGCAGTGCTTATGCTCCTTTCTATTTACCTCACTAGGATTAGACTTCCACTTTTTAAAAGATGCCTTTTTCTCTCTCACTGCTTCTTTTACTTGGCTGTTAAGCCACGGTGACTCTTTTTTAGTTTTCTGGCGTTGTTTTTTAATTTGGGGTATACATTTGAGTTGGGCCTTTATTATGGTATCTTTGAAGAGAGTCCATGCAGCTTGCAGGGATTTCACTTTAGTCACTTTACCTTTTAATTTCCTTTTAACTAACCCCCTCATTCTTTCATAGTTCCCCTTTTTGAAATTAAATGCCCCAGTGTTGGGCTTCTGAGGTGTTATTCCCACCATAGGAATGTTAAATGTTATTATATTATGGTCACTATTTCCCAGCGGTCCTTTTATAGTTACCTCTTGAACCAGATCCTGCGCTCCACTCAGGACTAAATCCAGAGTTGCCTCTACCCTTGTGGGTTCCTGTACCAGCTGCTCCAAGAAGCAGTCATTTAAAGTATCAAGAAATTTCATCTCTGCATTTCGTCCCGAGGTGACATGTACCCAGTCAATGTTGGGATAATTGAAGTCTCCCACTATTATTGGGTTCTTTATTTTGACAGCCTCTCTAATCTCCCTTAGCATTTCGTCATCCCTATCACTGTCCTGATCAGGTGGTCGATAATAGAGCCCTATTGTTATGTTCTTATTAGAGCATGGAATTACTATCCATAGTGATTCTATGGAACATGTGGATTCATTTAAGATTTTTACTTCATTTGATTCTACACTATCTTTTACATAAAGTGCCACTCCCCCGCCCCCACGACCTATCCTGTCCTTCCGATATATTTTATACCCTGGAATGATTGTGTCCCATTGATTGTCCTCAGTCCACCATGTTTCTGTGATACCTATTATGTCAATATCCTCCTCTAACACGAGGCACTCTAGTTCACCCATCTTAGTCGGAGCATTGTGAAAACACCCAAGGTGCCTCTGAAAAAAACCTAGTGCCACAGCAGAAAAACTGGGTGGTCCTATAGTATATTAAGAATTGGTTCACATTTAGCTTATATATTTATAAATAGATTATTGACCTTTTATCAATGAATAGCTGTTGTAATAACTGGTTAGTCAATTGTGAGGCTGATAGGCTGCTTATAGTCACCTGACGCCTTCCCCAATGTGCCTCTAATACATACTACTCGTGGTTGTTACATGCTTAAAACTTTCATTAATCATTTATTACTCCACTATTATTGGTTATCTTATGTAAATAGGACACTGCCATAGCATCACATTGTCAGGGCATACCCCCCCCCAACAAAGCTGAACTCTAGAGTACAGATCTGGGGACCCTCATGAAAGACTCCCTAAGCTTATCCTCTACAAGCTTAGGTTAAAACTCTTCCTAGGCACAATCTTCTGCCTTGGACAGATATTGCTACCACCACCAAGTGATTTTCACAAATATGCAGGGAAAGGTCACTTGGAATCCCTATCGCCCCAAAATATCCCCCCAAGCCCCTTAACCCCCTTTCCTGGGGAGGCTTGAGAGTAAAATACCAACCAGTTGACTTAGTCTGTGATCACAGACCAACCCCTTGTCTAAGGACTTTGGAATCAAAGGATTCTTTAAAAAAAGATAAATTTTATTAAAAAAAGAAAGAAATCTGAAAACTCAGGCTTTAGGGATTAAACCCCAAAAATAACTTCCGTAGAGTTCAGCTTAAAGGTTACACACTTCCACTGCTTGCATCTGACGAAGTGGGTATTAGCCCACGAAAGCTTATGCTTCAAAACTTTATAGTTAGTCTTTAAGGTGCCACAGGACTTTGTTACCTCTGCTATTCCAGACTAACAAGGCTACCTTTCTGATTCAAGCCTAACAAAAGCACCTGGGGTTAGCACAGAGGAATCCACAAACCAAAACAACTAAAAAGGTTCCTAATCGCATCTTGCTTTAACTTTCCCTGTGCTTCTTAGATCTTTGGAGTTCCAAATCAAGAGTCCCTAGGTGTGATGCTGATGATTTCCCATACCTGGCTTAAAGCGTACAGTTTATTGCTGCCTTCCCCTCTCTCCAGCTCTAGAGACAAAGAAAAAACAACAACCCCACACTCAGCAGTTTTTCCAATTTGAAAAGGTACAGCCTTCCTATTGGATCTCCTGGTCTGAAGCCGACTCAGTTGAAGCTTCTCTTAGCCCTTTACAGGTAAGGCAATTAGGCTTCAGTTGCGAAGGAGCATTCTATAGCTACTGCAAATGTAAACAAACTTGTTTGGCCGAGCGATTGGCTGAAGTAGGACTGAGTGGACTTGCAGGATCTAAAGTTTTCCATTGTTTTATTTTGGAATGCCGTTATTTTTTGTGCATAAGTCTACATTTGTCAATTCAACTTTCATTCTCAAGAGATTGCACTACAGTACTTGTAGTAGGTGACTTGAAAAATACTATTGCTTTTGTTTTTTACAGTGCAATGATTAGTAATCAAAAATAAAGTGAGCACTAACACTTTGTATTCTATGTTGTAATTGAAATTAATATATTTGAAATAGTAGAAAACATCCAAAAAATACTGAATGGTATTCTATTATTGTTTAACAGAGCAATTCATCTCGTGATTGTGAGTCATTTTTTTAATTGCGCGATTAATTGCGATTAATTTTTTAAATCGCTTGATAATCCTAATTGGAGTATAAATATTGTATTTACATTGCAGTGTATTGTATATAGAGTGGTAAAAACAAGTCACTGTTTGTATGGAATTTTGGATTGTACTGACTTCGCTAGTGCTTACTGTTGTAAAACTAGGCAAATATCGAGATGAGTTGATACACCCCCTGCTGGAAGACCTCTGTATACCTCCAGGAGACCGTGTACCCCTGATTGAGAACTACTGATTTAGTGTTATGTTGCCCCCTTTTTTGCTTGAACATCTAGTTGAAAGTAGGGCACTGGGGAACGTTCCTGTTTGAAGCAGAAATTGACAGAATCTGGTATTTTCTTTGATGCAATCTTGTTCATTTACAAGGAACGTACAAAGATCTAGGTCTCTGAACGCAGAAGAAAACAAGGACAAAAGGAGCAGTTGCTTAGCTTACAGTCCCCCAAGACTTGCAAGAGTTGAAAAAAAGCCCCAGTTCCTGGAGTTATGTGAGGATGAGAATCTGGGCAGGCAAAAGTCACAAGGCAAATAGATAAATAGAAAAGAATTCATAACTGATTATTTTGAAAATTCAGTGATTGTGTGGGTGTGGGGCGGGGGACACTCATGACTTTTCAACACTTGGGGCTGACAATATTTGACATCCGCTCACACCAGCCTGTGGCGTGCAATGACAAATAAAAAGAGGTGTTTGTGTTTGGGTACGAATGATACAGTGTGTTCCTGGTAGAGATAGGCACGTGTCAAGACATTGAGAATGGAACACGCAGGACCTCTTTGCATGTCTGTATCCACTTCAGAGCAGAACTTTTCTGCACAGGCCCAGCTGAGCCCAACAGCAAGTGATGAAGTCCCCTGATCTGTGGGGAGAATGAGGCGGTTCAGTGCTTAGCATAATGGGTGGGGCCTCTGTGTGCTGCTGTCACGCACATGGCAATAAAGGGGGTGATCCCTTCTCAACTGGCCCAGCCACTCTGAAGAAGTTTCCTTTTTTAATTTTTAACCTGCACATCCACATTTCTAACATGCTTAAAATGGCCACACCGAACCAAGCTGTGTTTCCTATGCGGTTTTGTCCATTCTCCCGTGCATTCATTTGTCCCCAGCCTCCTTGGGCCTCTGATCATTCAAAGGGACAGTAATATCGTACTGTGCTGACAGTAGCTCATACCTGCTGTCTTCTGTGTGTGTGTGTGGGGGGGGGGGGGGGGCTCATGGATGTAACTGGTGATAAACCCTTTGGATCTCTACAGTTCAAAGTGATCCTCCCTGTGTTTTGTGATGTGACACAGAGTCATATGTTACGGTTATGTTCTGCTCACAAAAGCCATTAATCTGCAACATTAGGGGTTTCACTTGGTGGGGCTGATTTGCATATAGCCAACGAGAGAGCATTGTTTCTCCTTAGTCACTCTCCCTTATCAACTGGTCATGCAGCCATGCCATTCTGTTCCTTCAACAAGGTCCCGACCACTGCAGTAACTCCCTTTTGGAGCATTATATGCTTTCAGATCTCCTGCATGCTTCCTGGGTGTTGTATTTGTATGCATGGCATACAAACAGAGAATTTAGATTTAAAAACACATAGAATACTCCTGCTGGAAGGTTGCAGCATTTCACTGCTTGAACGCCTAGAATTCAAGCCAACAATACAAAGGAACCAAAACAGAAAGAGACAAAACAGGCTGCTCCTTGAGGTAGCGAGGCGCAATTCCCACCGCTTTGCTCTAGGCTGGCTCTTTGCAGACTGACTGCTGAGGCCCAGATCAAGGCTTCCCTGCAGAGCCCTACAAGTAAGCCCAGAAACCTCCCATCTTAAAGTGACAGCTTGCAACTCTAACCCAATCCTCATTACATCACATTGGTCCTGTATATGTTCTGCCTATGAGCAAGTAGGCATCACACAGACTATGCTCAGCTCCCTACTAAAGGTCAGGGACCCAGAACATGCAGCAGCACTTTGGAACAAGTAGATAGGGCAGTAGGTGGATACTAGACCCTCCTTTGATAGCTGCCTTTTGAAAAGTGCTAAGGCTGATCACTCACCTACTCCCATCATCAGTGGCATCCGGAGAAGGGGAGAACTTAGAACAGAATATCAGGGTTGGAAGGGACCTCCAGAGATCATCTAGTCCAACCCCCTACTTAAAGCAGGACCAATCCCATTTTGGCCCCATAGCCCTAAACGGCCCCTTTAAGGATTGAACTTACAACTCTGGGCTTAGCAGACCAATGCTCAAACCACTGAACTATCTGTTGCTCAGAGCTTCTAGATTACCCACCCATCAGTCTGAAAACCCAGTGTCCCTATTTCCTGCAGTCTGTCTCCGGCACAAGCACCAGACATGGAAACCCTTTCCGGTGTATGTCCGGCTTGGAATACGAGTGGGTTAAAACCAAAGCCACAGGAGCTATTTAATGCAGACCGTGAGCTATTTAATGCCTGTTTAGGCACAGGCGCTAATGTTAAAACGAATATGTCACAAAGCAACGGCAGGGCAAGTTTGAGACTTTCGGTGAGATTGGGTGTAGTGTGTAAAAATAGCACCAGCTAAGTAAGGCAGCTGCTTAACAGCAATATTAATCTCAGGGAAGTGAAATAAAGGGCAGAAACATGAGCGACAATCAGTCGAGCTGGCTGAACATTACGAGGCGGGGTGGGGGGAAGATTATGTGGCTGATGAGTCAGCACTATAAAAACCAAGGAGGTCAGGACTGTGCTAAAAAAATATGGTGCACGAGAAACAGGCGGAGTTAGGGGAGGCTAAATAAGGACGTGAAGAGGTCAAAGTACTTCTGGATGCTCTTCGAGCCTATCATGAAGCCCATTGAAATCCATGGAAAGACTCCCCGTGACTTCAATGGACTTTGGATCAGTCTCTTAGTGCTGTAGCTACAGAACTGATCCATTCCATGATGGGGAAATCTGCCAAGCCAATGAGTTAGTAGTGTGACCAGACAGCAAATGTGAAAAATCAGGACAGGGGATGGGGGATAATAGGAGCCTATATAAGAAAAAGACCCAAACGGGGCTGTCCCTATAAAATTGGGACAGCTGGTCACTCTACAATGAGGCCCAACCACTTTCACGGGGAACGCAGCATCCAAGTTCCTTCAGTCGCCTTGAAAAATCTCAGCCTCACAGATCTGACAAGGAATTAACACGAGGGTACGGAGAGCGAAAGATGTAGGACCAAATCCTCAGCTGACGCAAACCTGCATCCCTGCACGGACATCAAGAGCGGTAGGAGAGTGCAGCGAAAGGTATAGACCTAGACTGTCAGCATTTCTTCACTGCAATCAATGGAGCCATTTGAACCAGCTGAGGGGCTGGCCCACAAACACTTCGAAGTAGTAGAGCTAAAAAAGGGTCCAGTTAGGTTGAAATACAAATACAATACAAATACAAATCTAGCTCATTTAGACCAATAGAAAAAGGTTTGCCTCACACCTATGTCTATTCACATGGCTGCATATTTTCAGGGGTACAGGAATGGAATACAAAGACCCTAACCCCCCAAAGTTACAAGGACGAGACACTCGGGGCTGGAGACTGCAGAAAACAAAAACCCTAACAGTACAGATTTGCTGTGCCTGAGCTACATCCTTCTATTTTTTAGCACACTGATACAGTGCCTGGGACAAAGGATTTCCATGCTGAACAATACAAAATGAAGTGCAAAATCTTACCTATCAATCAGAATAACAACCAGCCCAAATGGGCAGTCTGAAAAGGCAACAGAATCCGTCGCAGTGGGAGTATAAAAAGAGATTGCCTTTGCTGTTAAGAGCTCGTAACTGTTTATTTGAGGAGAAAAATGATCTCATTGTCTAGCTTTGTCAGTGAGTGAAGTAGTGATAGATCCCCATGGTAAACGCTTGCAGGAAAACACCTTTTCTTTCCAATCTGTGTAGGAAGAAGATGGGTGGTAATTTGCCTTCTCTTGGCTAGGCCAGAGGATTAGGTACGTGTGGAAAAGGGGTAGAATATGTGAGCATCACTTAATCTCAATGGCCTTATCTTCTGTCGACTTTTATTTTGGAGGGGGGGGGGGAGAAATCTCTTGTTCTTGCACTATCAGTAGTACAACTCCTCTAGTGATAGCAGTTGTGGCAGCACTAGCACAAACAGGGCACCAGAATTCTCTAGTGTTTTTACCACCATGTTGTCTATACTGACTCTAATCAAGCTGACTAGTGTTCCCATTATTGCTACCACGGGGGAGGAGGGGGGAGAGGGAGGAAGGGTGTGCTGCACCCCTAATTGTGCACCAGTGGGTGATGTCACTGGGCAGTCCAGTGTAGACACAGCTTTGTATTTATCCTTCAATACCTGCATTAATCCTTGAATAGTTCTCCCTCTCGAGCCCTGTTATCCTGAGTGTGCGTATGGATCGAATGGCTAAAATAGCTTTTTGAGGGAACTCTAATTTTAATAAAAATTCTTCACTGGAATTAATATCAAGCCCCAAGGTCAAGTGAGAAGGAAAAACCAGCTGCAAGGTGCAGAGCTGTGTGGCAGGGGAAGCACGCTCTGAACTCTTTATTGCCTAGTTTTCAGAGGTTTAAGCTGAGCCCCTGTGACTGAGAAACCACTTGATGCCAACTGGCAGAGAGGGCACAGGGTATATAGGGGTATTGGGGTCATGTCTGAGCCCTATTGAATGTATGTGTCACACTCTCACCATCCTCACTGTGAAATGTATGTGTAGTTAAGGTGTTAGGAGTTATCATAAATATACATACAATTAACTTCTTAAAGGATATACATTAAGACAGGTCACCAGAAGGCTATAAACAGATTTTAGGCAGGAAAAGGGTAGCAAACAGTTCTCCCTCTGGTAGACCATTGTGTGTTGTATGCCTCCAGGCCAACTCAATCAGCACAAAAATCAATGGATATGCCTGGAGACAGGTTCTGTTTGCTGCTTGGGCCAGGTGCCAGCCCAAGGATGAGAAAGACCAAAGAACCCCAGAATAAGCCTCTGAACAGGGACAAGCCTGGGGTAAGGGACTGTCACTGCATAAAAGAAGTGAAGAGGGGATAAGAGATCATCCTTCGGTCTGTGAAGACAAGCTACTCGCCAGATTGAGCTCGTGAAAGTTCTCAGTCATCCTGGTGGAAAACGCTAGGAAACGGACTCGGGGGAGCTGCCCGTAGGAGACGAGGGCATGTCCTGTGAGCTACGTTTAGGCGCTAATAAGCGTATTAAGATTTATTTTTTATGTAACCGTTTGTTTCCAATATCATTTGAATCTCTGTTCTGTGGTAATAAACTTGTCCTTGTTTTCACTATATGTACGGCTACGTGTTGAGTGTTAAGTAGTGTGGTGATCCTGAGGTAAAACTAGTAAGTGTTGCGTGCTATTCCCTTGGGGAGTGGAGAATCTGTGAGTGTTCATCGGAAGAGGGACTGGGCACTCCAGAGGGATGTGGGGAGGTTGGAGCGTATCTATCGCTTCCCGGCAGAGGGTCCAGGAGCAGCCGGCGAGCCTGGCTGGTAGACACTCCATTAAGACACTCCATTAAGCACTGCTCCTCACAGCTGACTCTTCACACCTCGTCCACAGAAACCCAGCACGGCTGCTTTCCTTTGGCAACCGCCCCAGACCAGCTGGCTGGTTTAGTTTTTATTCTTGTACATCCTTGTAGCAGGGTGCCGGTGCAAAAGGCACCTAATTAGCCCCTGCTCAGCCAGCCCCAATCAGGGAAATGGATTGGGGCTGGGGAAAGCCTGATGCCTGGCCTACGGATTGGCTGCACCTGCGGGCCTGAGGACTCCAAAGGCTGAGGAGGCCAGAAGACAGGGGGGATGGTCAGGGAGAGGTTTGTCTGCTGACTGGGGACTGACTTTGTGGCTAGAAGGAGCCAACTTGGCTGGTAAGCCTTGTACATAGCTGGACACTGGTGGTGGGACAAGTCTGTAAATAATAAAGACAAGGGTGCTGCACATTTAAAGCTGAAGCTTTATTGGACCAGGGAGAACCCTGGAGGAGGGAAGGCAGCAGGAAGAGCCTGTTACAATCCTGTTTTTATTATTATTAGGGGAAGATCTAAGAACGAGAACCCAGCGTTCCTGACCCCAAGGCCAGCACCTGAATCAAAAGACCAGCCTGCCTCTGCCTGGGTGCAGAGCTGGCTGGTGTTTGGGTCTCAGGAGACACTAATGTGGCACATGGTTATTAATGATTAACATGCATGAAAGGATTTTAAAAGTCTCAGCATGGAAAAGGGGAAGGTGGTGAACCCAAGGTCTTATAACATTGGGGTACTAGCTACTGACAGCTCTCTTGTAAGGACTCTTATTTTCTTTCTCCCTTTCCTTCCATCAGTAATTCAGAACCAGCCTACAGCCACATTTTCACATTGCTGCAATAGTTTGATCTTTGTGAGTAGTCTTTGGTCTTTGTGCAGCGAATGTGAATCGGCTCAGCTCTACCGAAGCCTTTAGAGCTGCTCTGATTTTCACAGCCGAGGATCCGGCCACATAGCCTTTATGAGCTGCAATAAATAATCAACCCGACGCAGAGCAAAAGTGCAGTGCAAAATTTTATGCAAGTAGCTGGAAGCAAAATTATTGTGCCGATTCCAGGAGCACTCTTGGGGCATGGAAAATTAATGAGCAGCACTTAAGTTTATCAGAATTCGATGGAAAAAAATCCCTCCTCCTACCCCAAATGATGCCTTCTTGTATCAGGCTTCTGACACTGGAACGATATGTACAGGTTTCAAATGCATGCACAAAATTTAGAATATAAAAGTCACAAAGATTTTCCACAAGGTAGCTCTGCTCTCACAACATAATAACAAAAGGACATGCAATGAAATTAAAAGGTGGTGAATTCAAAACTGATAAAAATACTTTTTCCCCCACACGTGATTAGACTGTGGAACTCACTGCTGCAGGATGTTGTCGAGGCCAAGAACTTAGTGAGATTCAAAATTTGGACATTTATATGGCTAGCAAGAATATCTGGAGTTGTAACAATTAGCACAAACTGAGTTTTGGAAGGGATAAAGAAACCTCATGCTTCAGAGTTTAAACCAGTCTTTTAGATTAGGGATTAGGAGGAGACATCTGGTGTTTACAAATGTTTGAGATAGGACACAGGACTGCATAGTCCTTAAGTGTGATCCAATCTTGTGATTCCTATGTTCATATGGTTATAATCCATTATTCTGAGTGCTTTATTTTTATAATGGGTTTATTCCTACATTTCTTGTGCTCCTTGTGTCTTATTTTCAGGAATTTTAGTATCTACATAGCGATAACTTTGAGAATTGCTGTAGCAGCATTTTTATGGCTGATTTAGAACAACGCTTCCTTAGCTCTTGTCACCTAACACCCCTACTCTACTTGCGCATTGATGACATCTTCATCATCTGGACCCATGGAAAAGAAACCCTTGAGGAATTCCACCATAATTTCAACAATTTCCATCCCACCATCAACCTCACACAAGCGGTCCATTTCCTGTACACTACTGTGCTAATAAGTGATGGTCACATAACCACCACTCTATACTGGAAACCTACTGACTGCTATACTTACCTACATGCCTCCAGCTTCCATCCAGGACACATCACACGATCCACTGTCTACAGCCAAGCCCTAAGATACAACTGCATTTGCTCCAATCCCTCAGACAAACATCTACAAGATATCTATCAAGCATTCTTAAAACTACAATACCCACCTGCTGAAGTGAAGAAGAAGATTGACAGAACCAGAAGATATCCAGAAGTCACCTACCACAGGACAGACCCAACAAAGAAAATAACAGAATGCAACTCACCATCACCTTCAGCCCCCAACTAAAACCTCTCCAGCGCCTCATCAAAGATCTACTACCTATCCTGAAGGACTATCCCTCACTCTCACAGATCTTGGGAGACAGACCAGTCCTTGCTTACAGACAGCCCCCCAACCTGAAGCAAATACTCACCAGCAACCACACACCACACAGCAAAAACACTAACCCAGGTACCTATCGTTGCAACAAAGCCCGATGCCAACTCTATCCACATATCTATTCAAGTGACACCATCATAGGACCTAGTCACATCAGCAATGCCATCAGGGGCTCGTTCACCTGCACATCTTCCAATGTGATATATGCTATCATGTGCCAGCAATGCCCCTCTGTCATGTACATTGGCCAAACCGGACAGTCTCTACACAAAACAATAAATGGACACAAATCTGACATCAGGAATCATAACATTCAAAAACCAGTAAGAGAACACTTCAACCTTTCTGGTCACTCAGTAACAGACTTAAAAGTGGCAATTCTGCAACAAAATAACTTCAAAAACAGACTCCAATGAGAAACTGTTGAACTGGAATTAATTTGAAAATTGGATACTATTAATTTAGGCTTGAATAAAGACTGGGAGTGGATCGGTCATTACACAAATTGAATGTATTTCTCCATGTTTGCAATCTATTTCCCCATGTTAAGTTTCCCCGTCCTGATACTCACACCTTCTTGCCAACTGTCTGAAATGGGCCATCTTGATTATCACTACAAAAGCTTTTTTTCTCCTGCTGATAATAGCTGATCTTAATTAATTAGCCTCTTAGAGTTAGTATGGCAACTTCCACCTTTTCATGTTCTCTGTGTATATGTCTATATCTATATATATATATCTATCTATATCTCTATATCTATATCTATATCTATCTGTATCTTCCTACTGTATGTTCCATTCTATGCATCTGATGAAGTGGGCTGTAGCCCACGAAAGCTTATGCTCAAATAAATGTTAGTCTCTAAGGTGCCACAAGTACTCCTTATTCTTTTTGCGGATACAGACAAACAAGGCTGCCACTCTGAAGCTCATTTGAAGCCTTTCTCACCGAATTCAAATGTTGCGCAACTGGTTGAACACCATCAATCCATGCAGACCATCTAGTTTTGGACATCCCATGCAGTGAAACAGGAAGATATTGCTTCAGAATTTACCACCTTTGTGGACTGCTACTGAAGAGATTGTATATTTGCTGATCAGTTCCAAAGTAAGTAATTGCCTCCTTGCATGATTCAGCCCAGTCAACACCTACAAGGTTTAGTGTGTGGTTTCCACAGCTGGAGAAAATACAGTTTGAATTATGCTCGGGTAGAACTGCTTGTACACCTTTTTACTTCCCAGCCATATTAGATCCCTTGTCATGGGCTTGACCAATGCAGACTTGAGCAGCAATTTCTTTCCTGTTTTTCTCGTGAAATTATCAAACAAAACAAACCTTTCTTTAATTGAAAATTTTAAGCTGTCTACAATCTTAACATATCAAATAACCATAGTAGTCTGTTCCTTGTGAGAACAATCTAGAATGGCATCAATAATGATTGAAAAATACTTGGCATTTTGGATCTCATCAAGAATTGTTGTTTGCATGAATGACCCACATATCTTATTAAACTTGTTTTGTAGGCATGTGGAGAGATAAAGGACTCGCATGTGCTTTTGACTCTCGTGTGATGCTCAAACACGTTTAACATGCTCTGATAAAAGTGGGTCAAATTTGCTGAGGAGTTCAACTATGCCTAGAAAGTTTCCATTTGCACAATCACCAATACGTTGACTGGAACTAAAGAAACCCAATCCCCGCTCAGAAAGAAAAAGGATGACATTCATGATGCACTCAAGAAGTTTTTTCCAGTTATTAGTTTCTGTAGGGAGTTCAATCAGGAGTAAATTCTCAACTGAACTTTCAGCTGAGGCTGCCCTACTGGCTGATTTCCATGAAACATATAGTTTTCTTTGTGTGATGTTGAACTCTCATATGATGGTATTCGATCTTTCAACTTCCTCCAACCTCTGATGATGCTCTATCCATATTAATCAGACAATTGATTGATCAGAGACAATTGATTGATCAGAGACAATTGATCAAAACAAAGCAAGGTGCGCAATACGGAGATTGTTTTGCCAGCATAACCAGTCTCTTGGGCAGGTCTCATCATTTGGAAGAGTTTTTGTCGGCAGACGAGTAGGGAAAGCATGATTATCAGCATTTTGTGGAATATTACCTAGAATTTCAAAACAACTAATTTGAAGAAAAGATTGCATCTGGGCAGCATTGCTCTTGTCAATAATTCCAATGTCAGTCACAGTCAAACCTGTGTACTTGTGAATTGCTCTTGTTGTGTAAGATCTACATCTTTCTGTTGCTGTTGAGTTTCTTGATCGTACACAGGATCTTCTGCTGCATCTTTTACCGTTGGCATGTCTCCTTCTTGACTACTGTCCTCATGGTCAGGTATTGGCATTGAAATATCACCTGTTGCAGGTGCAGAGTTTTCATGATCTGTAGCATTGTTTGTTGGGTAAGGGTGTGTTTTCCAGTGGTTTGAGAAATCAAGTGATTGACTTTGAGCTTTTAGCTGCTGCTGCACTCAGTTGTTTTTGCCATCTCTTGCTTGCACCACTTTCAAATCTCCTCTTCATGGTGATCTATCTTGTCAATATGTAGCCTATCTACACTTGAAATATTCTGCTGTAAATAAGTAGCTTATTAACACATGAAATCTTCCACTGTAAACATGTACACAAGTGCTGAATGGTACAAAAAATGCTGAAAAGACTTAAAACAAAGGGATAATTAAAAACACAAAATGAAACAGACAGGCTATTATCCTTATCACTGAATCTAAACTCAAGCACACAAGGTATAATATGACAGCTGAAGACAAAGGGATGACATATATATAGTAAACACAGCCATGGATACAGACAGAGGGATAATGCCCAAAAATTTCAAATGTGTGCCCTCACAAAATTCACTGCATAAGATTGTCCTCACAAATTTTCACCTACAATCTGGGCCTATGCACTACGAAACCTATGATGACGACCAACTTACCAACCTCGGGCTCAACCAACCAACCATCCGGTCACCTCTTTTAGCTACCGTATGAAGATAATAATGAGGAATTCTCACACATAATTCCGTAGTTAACTAGGCGTAAAACTATAAAGACACTAAAATGTAACAATTCTCTACCTTTCAATTTGCACTTGATCTAGCACCAGCTACTAATAGTGATTTGTTTATATAATCAGCTGATCTGAGAGGACACATTCATCACGGTCTAATCTTGTGTCATCAGAACCGAAATATCTGTATTAATATTTATGAACATTTTAAACTCATTAATATAACAAAATCTATCTCAGTTAATAAAAAAATTATGTCTTTTACCAAATCACATCTCTTATTTGCTTAAATTTGCAGCTCTAAGCTGAGTGTATGTGTCACATTTTGGTCCGATAGCGATGCGCGTAAAAACAAGTTGCGAAACTTATCAAATGCCAAAAAATTAACAAGTGTCTAAATTTGAGGCCCTCTTTGAGCTTGAGGTCCAGGCCAAATGGACTTCCTCCTCCCCCCCTCCCCGATTGGTCTTGCTGACAATCTCCATCAAACCCCATCCCTCATGCCAGCCCATCCCCCACAGCTCCTTCTGGGAAAGGAGACACAATATTATACCCTCTGCCTTTAAATAGAAGGCACAAAATTGCCAATATTTCAGGGTAATGATGAATGTGGAAGAATTACCCAGGTGATTAATGAGAACTTTACAGGAAGCTTTTAACATAATTAAACAATGTCTCTGCTGGCTCTCACCCCCTTCTTTCCTACACACTTGTTCCCTCCACTCCCGTGTTGCCAAGTTTCAGCAAGACGCTAGTGAGAGAACTGTAGGGGCAGCAGGGCGAGGAGGTGTTCTTTGACAGGTTCACCCTTTGGTCATGCAGATTGGTCAGCATGGCAAGTGTGCTTTGTGTATAGTGATGTTTGTGCGCTACGCCTGTTCAGCTGGAGATGGATGGAGAGCACCAATATTTGTCACAGCAAAACCAGAAGTATTTTTACAGCTAGCTGGGTCCAGGGACCACTGGGACCATCAAATTTGACCTCCTGCATAGCACAAGTGAGTGGATTGCACTCGGTGGTCCATGCAGAAGAGGGAGTAAATCTATCTTCCAAATCTAAATCTATACCTCTACATTAAGGTTGAATTAAAACATACCTTTTAAAAAGTTAACTTCTATTTAAAGCGCCAGCTGCTGGAAAATTTACCACATCCCTGGCAAACGGTTCCAACGGTTTATTACCCTCACGGCTACAAAGTTACATCAGATGTCTGATTTTAATTTTCCCTATTTCAGCCTTCAGCTGTTGGATCTTGTTATTCCATTGTTTGCTGGATCAATGTGACCTGAGGTCAGATGCTGTGCCTCTGTGAAGATACTTATAGTCTGTGCGATCTAATCGCTTCTTAACCTTCTCTTTGATAAGCTGTATAACTTGAGCTCCTTATATCTCTGAGTAGGCATGTTTTCCAGACCTCAAATCGTTTTTGTGTCTCTTCTCCCTGTGCATGGAACACTTTAATCCATGAGGTTACTCTCCACTTTCAAAGTCCTCGTCAATATCTATTCCACCATGGTGCATACAGAAAATGGTCATCTGGCAATGGCTAGGTAGAGCGTGTGCCACTGGGGGTGCTTATATTCATATTAAAAATGGAATGATTCAGAACCATCATGTAAATAGATCAAGTTACACACATAGACCAGCTGTCTGTTACCTTCTTGTTGGTTACACTCTCTTGTTGTCTTGTCTTGAATTGGGTTGTAAGTCATGGGTCAGGTGCCATGTCTTTCAGGTATCTGAACGGCATCTGATACATCCGGGAAACCAAAGGTAAGGAGAAATTCTCTCTGGCTTTCCAGCTCTTCTGTGTTTGGAACAAGGACCCTGAAAGGAGGAGAGAGAGCATTTTTCATATACAAATCTCGGCCCGGAAAGCAGGGCCGGATTAACTTTCTGTGGGCCCAGCGCCAAACCTATTTGTGTGCCCCCCTGGGAATGTAGAGGCCGGGGAAAGAGCACAGCAGGCAGGGTGGATTTGAATTTAAATCGCTAGTCAGGAAGAATCGATATAATCATGGTTTTCTACATAAAAGTAGGCCTTCATAAAAGGGCCTTCAATGACTGGCAGAAATCGGCTGAACGAACTCACGTGGAGTGGATTGGCACGTATGACATGTTGGGGACCCGTGAGGAAATGAAATGGAGAAGGAGGGGGCTTTCAAAAGCATTCAGCATTAGCCTAACTCTGTTCCCATGAAGTCAGTAGGAAATTTGGCCTTGACTTCAACACGAGCAGCATTAAACCAGAAATACCGCTCTAGTTTTAATGTGCCGAATGGCCATTTTCCTGTATTTTCGCAGCATTGAAAGCTGATGTCTGCTACTTGGGAAATTTCAGGTTCCATTTAAAATCATCCCTTTCCTACCCTTTAAATTAAGATGAAAACTTAAATTTGAAACAGTAAGAAAAATAATCTGGGGGTGACTTTAGATTTCAGAGCCGTGTAGGGAATGCATTTCCTGCTAGCCGCGTTAGCTGTAATGGAAAAATCTATCCCTCCAGCAAGCTGACACTGGCTAAGCCGTAGATCGGTTACTTCTATTATTACTAATCTTTGGAGTGGTCTCTCCCGTGCAGAAGAAAATGGCACATTCATTTTAATGTAATTACAGCAACAATGCTTATAACTTTAGCCCTGCTAATCTTGAAAATTAAATCGGGAGGAACACGCTCAATGAAATGAAATGTGATTGATATTAAAACCAGAGAAAGATAGACTCACTCTAGTCGCAAGGTCAGGTCATCATACAGCAGGAGCATCCATTTTTTAAATTAGCTGATCTATGGCTACATTGGCCCCTGGCAATTTGCCCTGAGTCAGGGGTAGTATGGAGGTGTGCCGCCCCCAAAACAGTATAGGGACCAGGGGCTGATGTGAAAATTCAGTCCCTGCTTTCCTCTTGTCCATGGGGAAAGCTAGTTGTACCAGCCCTGTTCCCGATGCAGATTGCTTCCCATTCTGTTCTGCCTAAACTGCCCTGGCCAGTACATTATGGGCGGGGGAAGCCAATGTTCCAGTCCTGCCTGCACAAGAAGGGTAGTGTGGGCTCTGGCAGTGGCTTTCTCTCCAGCTTTGTGACTTTCCAGGTGCATTCCCAGTGCCCACGGGTCAGAGGGCTCCTGGTCAGGATTGACGAAGCCCTGGCTGGGATGATTTAGTTGGAATTGGTCCTGCTTTGAGCAGTGGGTTGGACTAGATGACCTCCTGAGGTTCCCTTCCACCCTGATCTTCTATGACTTCTATGGTGGCAGGAGCATAGTCTGCCACTCAAGCCCTTGGAGAAAAGAGAACAGCAGGGATCTGGATTCTCCTCTCACTTCCTCCAGTTTTATACCAGTGTAATGCCACTGAGTGAAGCGGGGTTACTCCTGATTCCCACCAGTGAGAGAGAGAGGAGAACCAGGCTGAAGGAGTGGATGTAGGGATCTTTCTTTGAAAGTCATGGGTCATGACACAGTCGATAAGGGAGGAGTCAAGGGAACCCATTGGTGGCACATGGTCCTGACTGCTTGCATCCAATGAAGTGGGTATTAGCCCACGAAAGCTTATGCTTCAATACTTTAGTTAGTCTTTAAAGTGCCACAGGACTCTTTGTTACCTCTGCTATTCCAGACTAACATGGCTACCTCTCTGATTCTTGACATGGTCTTGCTGTTGACTCTGGTACCCCTCCATGGAACTACTCACAGATCTGAATGTGGAAGAGGCTTGGAATTACTTTAAGTCAAAGTTGCAGAAGCTACCTGAAGCCTGCATCCCAAGCCAGGGGGAAAAATCATAGGGAAGGGTTGCAGACCAAGCTGGACGAGCAGACATCTCAAACAGGTGATTAAGAGAAAGCAGAAAGCCCACATGGAATGGAAGACGGGAAGGCTCACCAAGGAAAGTGACCTCTTGGAGGTCAGAAAGTGAAGAGAGAAAATGAGAACTGCCAAAAGTCAAGTAGAATTGGACCTTGCAAAGAGAATTAAAACCAATAGTGAAAGGTTCTATAGCCATAAAAATAAAAAGAAAACAAGGAAAGAAGAAGGGGGACCACTAAGAAAGGGGGATGGGGTGGAGAGTAAAGATAATCTAGGCATGGCCCAACATCTAAACAAATATTTTGCATCAGTTTTTAATAAGGATAATGAGGAGTTTAGGAGCAATGGCTGGGTGGCTAGTGGCAATGAGGATATGGAGTAGAAATTACCACATCTGAGGTGGAAGTCAAACTTAAACAGTTTATATGGGCCCCTGATTTAGTCCCATTAATCTCCATCCAAGAAATATTAAAGAAACTGGCACATGAAATTGCAAGCCCGATAGCAAGGCTTTTTAATGAATCCATAAACTCAGGGGTCATAGCCTATAAATGGAGAATTGGTAACATAGTCCTATTTTTAAGAAAGAAGAAATGTGACCCAGGAAACTATAGGCCTGTTAGTTTGACCTCACTTGTGTGCAAGGTCTTGGAACAAATTTTGAAAGTAGTTATGGATGTAGCGGTAAACGGTAACTGGGATAATATACAACATGGTTTTACAAAAAAGGGAGCTCATGCCAGAATGACCTTTGAGAAGAGTGATTTTTTTAGACAAAGGAAATGTAGTAGATTTAATCATTAAGACATCGGATACAGTTCCACATGGGAAATTATTAGTTAAATTGGAGAAGGTGGGGATTAATATGAGAACTGAAAGGTGGTTAAAGGGGAGACTACAATGGGTCATATTGAAAGGTGAACTGTCAGGCTGGAGGAAGGCTACTAGTGGAGTTCCTCCAAGATCAGTATTGGGACCAATCTAATAACCTTGCCACAAAAAGTGGGCGTACACTAATAAAATTTGCAAATGACAGAAAGTTGGCAGGTATGCGGCCATGAAAAAGGCTAATGCAATTCTAGGATGCATCAGGCAAGGTATTTCCTGTACCACTGGCTACTATAAGAAAATGTTCTGTAGTCTACATGAAAAAACAAATAGGTGTTTTCTATTTTAAATATTTATGAGGCGTTTAAAACCAAAGTTTTAGCTGGCAGCCAGTTTCGGCGATCCGGCATCTCCGTGCAGCCCTGGTATGCATTTCAGGCAGAGGTGAAGTGCGGGACTAGAACTGGGAGAGATGCTGACACTGTTTGCCAAAGAGAGACCTGGCACTCAATCAGCTTAAAAGTACTGTACATTTGATGGAGGAAATTAATCAAATAAATCAGACATCTCTCGCCTTTTAAAAAAGACGGGCTAAATTGAAAAAGTGAGGGCTTCAACTCTTGGCCTGGATACGTTGCGCTGAGTCAGAGACACTTTGCAATCAGATGAAGGCCCATGTGGAAGCTGCATATTGTTACAGTGCAGAATATCAAACTTTTGCCTCACTTACCAGTCACTATAGGCCCGGGCCTACCTGGGTATGTTCAGGGCTACTTCTTGCCTCTTCCCCAGCACAGGGCAATTGTGCAACACTTCTGAGCCCCGATCCTGCAGGTGACTGCTTAGACAGGCCCTTCGGCCTCCCTGGAAGGTTTGGTCACTTCTAGAATGGACCACTGCAATGCAACCCTCCGCTCCCTTCAGCGGGTGCAGCTTTTAACTACCCATTAGTCAAGTGGGGTCTCTCACCATGAGCACCTGACACCAGCACTCTGGGATCTGCATAGGCCGCCTGTGAGTTTCTCGGTGGACTTTAAAGTGCTATAAATTGGCTTGAGGCCTGCGAGTCTGCCCCACCTGCTGGGATGTTGAGTCTCAGCTTCTCAGGGGATTTAAGGTATTACTGCAAGAGAAGGCTGCTCTACTTCAGCTGCTACCAGTCCCAGAAACTGCTGAGCCCCTTGGATACCATTCTGACGGGTGCAGTATAGGAACAGAAATAGAATAAGAAGGTTCACTCCACCAATGGTTTGCTACCTGAGCATCCCCTATTCTGGAGTGAGCCTGCTGCAGATGGCTGCACCAATGTGAGGGTAGTACACGAAGCTACCTCAGACTGACTGAGTGTGGTGGATTCCAAATCTCCCACTACAGCCAGCATGGGATGGGGATGCAGATTGCTTAGGTGCAGTCATGGAATCTGAGAGGATCTCCGAAGGACCAGACTCTAGGTCTGCAAAACTGGGGCTGGGAACCAGTATTTATAACGAGGGGCGCCTAGGATGGACAGGAAGTGCTGTTGCACATGTGGTAGGATCTCAAGGGAAAAAAAGTGGAAAGGGGGAACATTCCCTGCACCAATATTCAGAATTGTTCCTTCGGGTGTTCCTGGATCTCCTATTTGGCTGATATTGCCTGTTGATGGAGTAGCAGGTGATGAACTATCTCCTAATTGCTAATGACAGCTTAGCAAACTCTTTATCCCGTTTGCAGCTGCCGAGCCTCATTCAGATTCAGAAATATTTGACATCTGAGCGCATTCGGTAGGACTTCGACATCCTTCATGTGCAACCTAATGTGATAAATGAGCTTCTTGAATAAAGGTTAATTGCTACCCACGGAGAACTAAGATATTATATTGACGGAATTATAGGCTAGTTTATAAAGGGAGCCTGCAGAAAGCACCACACAGCAGGGCTAAAAATTAAATGACATTCCACATGCTTTACAGAGGGCTATTAATTTGAGACATTTTAGAAATGTAAAAGGTACCGGAGAGTTCTGTGTTATTTTTGGAACAATTCAAGTACGTGACACAGCTACTCTGACAGTTTTCTCTTGCTAGTAAATAAGAAATATATTTACTATTGGAATCACTGTGGCTTAATCTATTGATGTGGCAATATCATGCAGATAACAGACAGGACCTACACCAGCTACATCAGAGCAAGGAAGCGTTCCCCTATAGTTCTTGGGAATTGCCCTGGTTCCACTTACCATGAGAGTGGCCCATCAAAATAGGTCCCTTTCCCCAATTTAAATGGTGTAGCACTGTACCCCAACCTCAGGAGATAATCATCAACCATGGCACAGGGGAAATATCCAAAGGCTTGCACTGTTCTCATAAAGCAATTATGGTGGAATGATACAGGACACATCTAGGCAGAGACTTGTCCTGATTCATGTTCAGTCTAATCTGTGCAAGGAGATCATAGAATTGCAGGAATATTTCCCAGTGACACTGCACTTCTGTTCACCCAACTCCTTGTGAGGCCAGCTAAAGTCATGGTAATGTAGATCACTAAGAAAACACATTAATCTCTGGCAAAATCATTCATGTTGTTGCGTTTGAGAAACTTACCTGCATGCTTTGTCAGCCATCTGACAGGCATTTGATTGGTTTCATGTCACAGATTAACACCTTTTGGACTTCTCCCCAGGTGATCATCAAAGGTAGAGAGATCAACATTTAAACATTCCCACCGTGCTTCCCTTCCCCCCTCCCCCCATCCACTAACTCTTGAATGAAAAGCTATTTCCCATCTGACTGCATGATTAGGTTTTGTCTAGATTAGGATTTAATGGCGTGAAGTCAAATTGCATTAGTTAACGCGGTCTAATTAGCACCTTCTAAACCTCCAGTCAAGACAAAGAAATTATACTTTGGAATGTGATAAACTGTGGAAGTTGAAGCTCAATTTAGCATCTTCTAAAGTACATTTGCTTTGTCTTGACTGGAGTTTTAGAAGGCGCTAATTAGATTGAGTTACCTTCCATCACACTCTCTAAATCTGAGGGCATGTCTACACTGGCAAAGTTACAGCGCCTCTCAGAGCGGGCAGAAGGAAAACCACTGTTGTGTGTTCACACTGTCAGCTGCCTGCGCAATAGTGTGTTCACACTTGCGGCCCTATTTGGAACGGTGGACTCTGGGAAGCTATCCCACAGAGCACCTTTTTTGCCACTAAGACTCGTGGGAAGGCAGAGGGGGTTGCGGGGCATCCTGGGTCCAGTCCCAATGACCCGTGATACATGGCTTTGCATCCCAGAAATCCCTGTGCTTCCACCCCCCCGTTGGCGCCATCTTTTAACCGTTTGTGTACTGCATGCCCTGTCTCTTCAGGCTCCAGGAATGGATCCCTAACTGCTGATCAGTATGCTGCTCGCTCTGACCAACACGTCATGAGTGGCACTGGAGTTATTCCTTAAGCTACAGAGGCAAGAGGAGTGTGACACTGATCTCGCCATGCGTAGTAGCTACGACACGAGATTGGTATGTCATTCACAGATTTGCTGACCACAGTGGAACACTGCTTTTGGGCTCAGGAGACAAGCACTGAGTGGTGGGATCACATCATGATGGAAGTCTGGGATGAGGAGTGGTGGCTGCAGAACTTTCGCATGAGGAAAATCACATGCATGGGACTGTGTGATGAGCTCGCCCCAGCCCTGCGGTGCAAGGACACGTGAACGAGAGCTGCCCTGTTGCCGGAGAAGCGCGGGGCGATTGCACTGGGGAAGACTCCTCCAGACTGCTACTGTTGAGTCTGAACTATTGATTAAGCTTAATCTTATCCCAGACCTGATGTCTATGTCTGAACTTTTAATCAAAGCTCTGACCTGCAAACTACTCATGACACCCCCCTCCTCCCCTTAAGTATCCATCTCCCTTTTGTCTTCTAGAATTTACATTTTAAACTGTTTTATCCTGTAGAATCTTGATTGATTATGCATGACCATTATGATCTGTAAATCACTTTGTTTACTTCTGTGTATAAATATTGATGCTCACCCCTAATAAATTTGCCACACTACTCTGAAGCTTGGAGCTAAGGATAGTGTGAGCCCATTGATCAATGAATTGAAGTCTGTGTAAGTGGTCTCTGACAGTTTGTGAGCCCTATACCAACTCCGCACGAATCTCGGGTGCTGGAGAGGTGAGTAGGGACTTGCTTTTTACCTAACAATTTGGGGGCTTGTCTCCGGGATTCCTTCTGGTGCGGTACCTCTGTCCAGTGGTTAGACCACTCATATACGAATTGGCAGGCGCCACGGGAGATTTCTCCCAGCCAATTCAATATTGAGGGGTCGTGTACTGGACAGCAGGATAAACGCCAGTTGGAGGGCTCCTGTCAGACACCATGGGTCAAGGGACTAGTGTGCCTCTTGAGAGTCCGTTGGGGATTGTAAATAAGTTATGGATTGAAGGGAAACTCCCAGTACAGACAGGAATGTCTAGGAGGAAGTTGTACACACTGTGTGTAAGTAATTGGACTGGGTATACCGCGGTATTGGC
Source organism: Sternotherus odoratus (assembly GCA_032164245.1). Classification (NCBI taxonomy): domain Eukaryota; kingdom Metazoa; phylum Chordata; order Testudines; family Kinosternidae; genus Sternotherus; species Sternotherus odoratus. Next base: position 3,951,156 of record JAVMKO010000007.1, on the reverse strand, counting down.
CGACCCGGAGATGAGGTGGCCTTCGTATGGCTCTTTCGAACAGGCTGCCTTAAGAGGGGTAAGGAGCCAGATCGAAAAAGACCATCCGGGACAGTTATGTTACTGGTTTTGTTGGGACACAGCAGCAGAGCTGTGGAAATCTTTAAAGATCATGGCAGTCAGGTATTCTCCCGAGAGTGAACCCCCTCCATGTTATTTCGATGAAGGGTGTAAACCACGGCGTGTTTTGACTCGTCAGTTGGTCCCCACTGCACCTGCCCCTATTCCTCCGCAGGGGAACTTTCTCCAGGGCGCAGAGGGGAATCTGCAGGACTCCAGGTCGGAATCTCTGCAGAGGGATAAGGGGGAAATGGAGGGGCACACCTTGGGAGGAGTAATTACTAGGCAAAAGATCAAGCAGATGCAGCAGGCTGCATACCCCTCCCCTGAGGATAGCCCAGAGGCTGCCTCAGCTTTTACAAGTGATGAAGGTGTAAGTAGAGAAATGCCTTTACAGGTGCATGATCAACCTTTTGTGGGCAATAATGGCCAGTTGCAACATACTAATATTGTGGAATATAAAGGATGGCTAGAATGGGACTTGAAAGAGTGGGGACGGTTGTCAGGGTCCTTTGGGGAGAATCCCCGAAAGATCACAGAACTTTTAGAAAGATTGTTTTCAAGTCATAATCCTACTTATACGGATGTAGATCAGTTGTTGAGTAGAGTTTTGACCGGAGAGGAACATAGTAGATTGTGGATGGCAGAAAGGACATGGGGGGATAGCAATGTGGCTAATACTACTTGGATGGATAGGCGGGATGAAGCCGCTGGCTGGAATCCCCTAGACTGGAATCAGCCAAGGCTGACTCAGCTGCGAACAGATCGAGAGCGATTGTTAGAGAGACTCAAAGAAATGGCTCGCCGCTCACCTAATCAGGCTAAGTTTATGCAGATTCGGCAGGAATCTGATGAGCCACCCAGAAAGTTCTGGTCGAGGCTATTAGAGGGGGCCCGAATGTTCACTCAGATGGATCCTGAGAGAGAGGCAGACCACCCTACTCTTATTTCATTTTTTGTGAATCAGTCAGCACCCCCTGTAAGGGATTATTTCTTCAAGTTTCGCCCTGGTTGGGGAGGTGAGTCAGTCACTTCAGTGTTGGATGTAGCTGATTTTGCATGGGAGAAAGAAAAGGAAAGTAGTAAAAAGAAAGAGAAAAAGGAAGAATTTAAGTTGATGGCTTTAGCTTTTCGCGGTGGTGTTCGAGGCAGAGGCCGTAGCCGTGGCAGGGGATTTCAGGGTACTCGGGGAAGAGGGTCCTGGCAACCCCAGCCACCAGGAAATTGTTTCCAGTGTGGACAGCCTGGTCACTTTAAACGTGAATGCCCCTGGGGACGCCCAGAGGGTCTGGCTGCATCCGCAGATAATTACACCAGGGACGAATACACCCCTGCACCACCAGCTCAGCCCGTTCCCCAGGCCTGGATGGACTACGGGCAACAGCAGCAGCTGCAGCAAACTCAGCCTCCTCAATGACGGTACCCCGGGGGCGAAGGCAAACAATGTGATGGTCTTATTTCCTTAATGTCTTTAGCCGGCTCCTTCCTCACTTTCTCCCCTCCCAGCAAAGAGCCTCGTCTAACCCTTTCAGTCCAAGGCCTGCCTGTCTCTTTCCTCATTGATACTGGAGCTACTTTCTCTCTCTTAAATCATGCCCCCTCCCCCTGGCTATCCTCTGAGGTTAAAACTGCAACTGGGGTGGAGGGCAACCCACAGTCTCTGGGACTCACTTTGCCTCTGAATGTTGTTTATGCTGATAAATGTTTTTCTCACCGTTTTCTTTTTTCCCCAGCTTGTCCGATCCCTTTAATGGGCCGGGATTTACTCTGTAAGCTTGAGGCTACTTTAACCTGCACTCCTGAAGGGGTAGGATTATTGATGACAGTGTTAGGAGATTCAGCCCCAACTCAGGGTAATTGGGAACACCCCCCCCTCTCTCTCCCCTGACCTCACTGACTTGCCTTTGACCCTCTGGGGAATTTCTGACACTGACGTTGGCCTGCTCCTTTCGGCAGAGCCAGTAAGGATTCAAGTGAAGCCCTCCTTACCTCCCCCGTCAGTCCCTCAATACCCCCTGTCGCTGGAAGCCCGGGAGGGCATCCGCCCCATTATCGAGGGATTTATTGCACAGAAGTTAGTTCGCCCTCAGCGCACTCCCTGTAACACCCCTATACTGCCTGTCAAAAAGCCTCCTAAAAAGGACGGAGACCCTATTCGTTGGCGCTTTGTACAGGATTTACGGGTTGTTAATCAGTATGTGGTCCCTCTTCATGCAGTAGTTCCTGATCCAGCTACTATCATCAGCCAAATCCCCTGGGATGCTGAGTGGTTCACTGTTATTGACTTAAAATCAGCCTTTTTCAGCATTCCTGTGCACCCAGACTCTCAGTATCTCTTTGGTTTCACCTGGGAAGGACAGAGTTATGTCTGGCAACGGCTTCCTCAAGGCTACAGAGACAGCCCCACGATTTTCAGCCAATGCCTACGCCACGACCTGGAAGGCTTCACCAGTCCGCAGGGATCCACGTTAGTCCTATACGTAGATGACATCCTATTAGGTAACCGCGAAGAAGCTGCCCTCCGCATCGATGGTAAGGCACTTTTATTATACCTACACACCAGAGGCCACAAGGTAGACCCTAACAAGATTCAATGGGTCTCACAGAAGGTCCGATATCTGGGCTTCCTGTTAACCCCAGGGGGCGACAAATGGACCCAGTCCGCATAAAGACTATCCAAAACTGCCCTCTGCCAAACACCAAGAAACAACTTCGAGGTTTCTTAGGATTAATTGGCTTCTGTCGCCCCTGGTTGCCGTCCTGCGGGGAGTTAAGCAAACCGCTCCACCGACTCACTGCTAACCTTGCTCCTGACCCTTTGCAGTGGTCCCCGGACACGATCCAAGCCTTTCAGTTACTCAAGGACAGTGTGGCCTCCTCCATGTCTCTCCGCCCCCCCAATTACAGCAAACCTTTTCACCTCTTTGTCCATGAGAGGGGCGGAATTGCTAGTGGCGTCCTTACCCAGCTGAGCGGGCCCCACCATTTCCCGCTTGCTTTTTACTCTCAGCAGATCGACCCTGTCGCTCAGGGAACCCCATCCTGCACCCGGACTCTGGCAGCAGCTGCCCTGCTGATCACGAAGGCCAAGAGCCTGACCCTGGGTCATTTTACCACGGTTTGGACCTCTCATGCCTTGTCAGCCCTTCTGCGCAGGGGCACAACCCAAGTGTTTTCGGCCCATCGTCAGCAACAGCTAGAAGCCGAACTCTTAGAAGACACTAACCTGATTTTTTAAAGGTGTGGGCCCCTTAATCCAGCTACCTTGCTTCCTGACCTGCCAGTCCTCCAGGATCAGCATGACTGTGTGGAAGTGGTTTATAGCGTCTTACAGATAAGGGACAACCTGTTTGATGTGCCACTGGACAACCCTGATTGCATCCTCTTCTCGGACGGAAGCTCCTTCTATGTTGATGGCAAGCGTTTCACCGGTTACGCAGTCACCTCTGAATGGGACATTCAAGAGGCCGCCTCGCTGCCAGGCAACTGGGGAGCCCAAGCCGCCGAACTCTATGCCCTGGCCCGAGCATGCCAGTTGGCCGCTGGTAAGACCGTTACCATTTTTACTGATAGCAAGTATGCTTTTGGAGTTGTGCATTGTCACATCCACCTCTGGAAGTTTCGAGGTTTCCAGACAGCTGCCGGTAAACCCATTCAGCACCTCCCCCTCGTCCACAAGCTTTTGGACGCCCTCCAAGAACCCTCGGTCCTGGCTGTAGTTCACTGCCGGGCCCATACTAAAGATGATACCCCTGTCACCCGTGGGAATGCCCTGGCTGACGCCTCCGCCAAGGCGGCTGCAATCTTACCCTTAGCCATGCCCACGTTGGCTATTGCAGCCTCCTCCTTTACTCCACCGCACCCCGTACCAGTACCCACTGCTGAACTACAGTCATGGGAGGGCCTCGGAGCCACTCTGGTCAAGGGGACCTTATGCCGGATGGCCGAGCCTGCCTTCCTCGCTCCACATACCCTGTGGCAGTTCGCTGGCACCATGATAAGGGGGGTCACTACGGCACTCATGCCCTTGTGGACACCATCGCTCGCTTTTGGTATGCTCCAGGCATTCAACCCTACTGCCTGTCAATAGTGAAAGCATGCAGCACATGTCAGCGCAATGGACCTGCTCCACCTCTTAACAAAATTAGGGGTGGAAGACCTCCGCCTGCTGCTCCATTTCAACATCTTCAAATTGACTTTGCAGATATGCCAAAGGCTTTTGGGAAAAAGCACCTCCTTGTTTCGGTTTGCCCTCTGACTTCCTGGGTTGAAGCTTTTCCTACTGCTAATTGTACTGCTGCCACAGTGGCGAAGATCCTCCTTAGAGACATTGTACCCCGTTTTGGCATCCCTCTCGTGCTTGACTCAGATCGTGGACCTCACTTTACTGGTCATGTCCTTAGCTGCTTAGAAAAGGGACTGGGCATTTCACACTCCTTTCATACACCCTACCACCCCCAGTCTAGTGGGAAAGTTGAGCGTATGAATAGGGAGCTTAAGTCTACATTGGCTAAATACTGTCAGGAAACAGGGTTAAAGTGGCCTCAGGTACTTCCCTTGGTCCTGTTTCACCTTCGTACTCGCCCAACCCGTGTATTGGGATTATCCCCCTTTGAACTGCTCTATGGACACCCCCCTTTCAAAGGTGGGGCGCTACCACGTGCTGATGTTTCACTATTAGGAGGGGATCACATGACCGCGTGTCAGTTTCTCTCCCTACAGGCTCGCCTCCGTACCCTTTGGAAAGCCTCACAGTTTTCCCAGACTGTGCCGCTGGAAGAACAGATCCACCCGTTCCAACCAGGGGACTTCGTCTGGGCCAAAAAGTTCGTTCGTGGTGACGCCCTCCAGCCGAGGTTTACTGGACCCCACCAGGTTCTTTTAACAACCCAGACTGCAGTGTTCCTGGAAGGACGCAAATCCTGGATCCACCACTCCCACGTCAAGCCAGCCGTAGTGGACCACAGTGACGGACCAGCAGCTCTTGCCACCACCGAGGACACTGTCTCCGACCAGTGGACTAGCTTACCTCTTTCAGACATCAGACTTAAATTGACTCGGAAAAAATGAGAGGACCTTTTATTCTAACAACTGTATGTTTTTTACTATGCCTTTTTAGTTTATTTTCTGCTTATGAAGATAATGCTTTTATTAGATATTCCCACGAGGTTAAAACTCGTATTTTAGGAAATAGAGGTAATTGCTGGGTATGTACTCAATTTCCAGTAAATGCAGAACAGGGACTCCCCTTCACCCCCATTCCCCTGACCACTGCAAATATGACTTGGATGCCACCGGCTAAAGAAAAAAATCCAGTCCCACATAATCTTACATGGGACAAAACAGGAGTGCCAATTAACAGATATCTCAGGGTAACCAACCAGACAGGATCACTGTGTTTTGTTAAAGAAAAGGGGTCATCTTTTGTGGGTACAAGTAAATGCAATATGTATTTTAATGGCACCGCCTTTAGCAAAAATCTTGGCTTCAAGCCTTGCGCATCCCACTTATCCCATATGTGGATCCCTCACCCCGATCCAACTTTCTCATGGGTGGGCAAGCCTTCAGAGTCAGCTTTTAAAAAGCCCTGCTCAGATCATGAGGGTGTCCAACTAATTGCTAAGGGATATACAATTGCCTTCTACAACTGCTCAAACAGTACTACACTGCCCTTTGAAAACACCACTACCAAATTGTGCCTCTGCAGTTCGCACAACGACCCCTCTGCGTTACCAGGGGAACAGTGGTCCAACGGGTGGTGGGTTACCTCCTACTTTGAGAAATGGAATACCCGAAATGCATTGTATGGAACATACTGGGTGTGCGGGTCCAAAGCTTATTACTTTCTCTCCCCTGATTGGGCAGGGTCATGTTATTTAGCGTGGCTAGCACCACCTTCTCGCATCTCCCTCACTCCCCCTCATTTTCCCCACGTTCGTAACATCCGTGAAACCTTCAGAGATATTAATATCCGCGATGGTTTGTCGTGGCAGCGGTGGGCTGGTCTCATTAGCTTGAGGGGTGGTGTCATCCGTCTACAGGGACTGCTAGAATCTTTAACTAATGAAACTGCGACCCTATTCGAAAATCAGGCCGGGGAAATGTCCCAGCTGCGCCAGTTAGCTTTGCAAAACCGAATGGCTTTAGACATAATGTTAGCAGCTCAGGGAGGAACTTGTGCCCTCATAAATGAAGAATGCTGTGTTTTTGTAAATGACACCTACTCTGACACTTTTCAGCGTACCAAACATCTAAGGGAAATGGCTAAAAACTACTCCTCTGGCCAGCCACCTTATGATTGGTGGGGAGCCTTATGGAATTGGCTGCCTGGATTTGGGTGGGTTAGAAAACTCTTAGTAGGTATTGTTGGGGCCATAATAATCCTTATAATACTGTGTTGCTGTATTCAGTGTGTCCCCTCCCTCATAGACTCATGTAGATCAGCTTGTTCTTTTTCAGCCAAAGGCCTTACACTCTTCGAATTGGCCCAGGCTGAAGTTACCAAGCAACCCTTGGCTCCTTAAAATAGAGTGTAGCTTTTGGTGAATAGTCATACCAAAGCTACAAATGGGGGAATGTTGAGTCTGAACTATTGATTAAGCTTAATCTTATCCCAGACCTGATGTCTATGTCTGAACTTTTAATCAAAGCTCTGACCTGCAAACTACTCATGACACCCCCCTCCTCCCCTTAAGTATCCATCTCCCTTTTGTCTTCTAGAATTTACATTTTAAACTGTTTTATCCTGTAGAATCTTGATTGATTATGCATGACCATTATGATCTGCAAATCACTTTGTTTACTTCTGTGTATAAATATTGATGCTCACCCCTAGTAAATTTGCCACACTACTCTGAAGCTTGGAGCTAAGGATAGTGTGAGCCCATTGATCAATGAATTGAAGTCTGTGTAAGTGGTCTCTGACAGTTTGTGAGCCCTATACCAACTCCGCACGAATCTCGGGTGCTGGAGAGGTGAGTAGGGACTTGCTTTTTACCTAACACTACCGACTGGTCGCTAACAGTTCGGAATGGGAAAGTTGACAGTTGGAGTCATGTTGATGGACGTGTGCAAGGGCATTAATCGCATCCTGCTCTGAATGACCGTGACTCTGGGCAATGTGCGTGCTTTTGTGGATGGCTTTGCACAAATGGGCTTCCCTAACTGCAGAGGGGCGATAGCCGGAACGTACATTCCAATTCTGGCACCAGACCACCTAGCCACTGAGTACATTAATGGCAAGGGGTATTTCTCAGTGGTTCTCCAGGGGCTTGATCCCTAGGGTAACCATGGGTGTTTCACAGACATTAACGTAGTCTGGTCTGGAAAGGTGCGTGACGCATACATCTTTCGGAGCACCAGCCTGTTCAAGAAGCTGCAAGAAGAGGGGAAAGGCTAGGTGAGTCGTGTGACTGCAGGGAGCTGAAGCAGAGGAGACTCCAGCAGCAGGTTAAAGGATAGCCACATGCAATAAAACCTCTTTTTCCAAGCAGAAACATCTGGCCCTGGCCTGAACGGGTCTCTCCTGGAGTAGCTCCAGTGAAGTCCATAGACCTACATGGAATTACAGCAGCTCAGGATCTGTCCTGATCATTTTTTTTAAAAAAAGAAACAACTCCATGGAGTCTTTGTTTACCCGAAGAACTATTTCAATTATATTTACAGAGTCCGAGACTTTTATCACTGGGCAACCTGCACCAAAGGGGTCCTCTCGGTCCCCATGGCAATGCAATCAGCTAGCACCGACCTCTGCATCCCGTGGAATCCCATTTAAGTCACCGGGCCTCTGCCTGGGCACTGGAACCACCAGACTGACGGATCTGGCTAACTCAGGGGAATGGGTCAGTATTAATAAGGCCTTGTAGCAGGGCGGCAACTCACCCCTGCGGCGCCTCCCGCTGGTCCGTCCGGGAATTAGCTCTTCCAGCGTCTGGAGCGCCCTCTGCGGGCCGATGTCCCGCTTGCTGCTCTGGCCCGGAGTCCCTCCCGGGCCCTGGTGCCCTCTTCCCTTGGGTGCCCCTCAGATCTTAGGGTCTCCCCTCCCAGGGAACCCCCATGCTCTATCCCCACCTTGCCTCAGTCTAGGCCACTGCCAGCCACCACTTGCCCCCGTTCTCTGGGGCAGACTGCAGTATCATTGCCACTCATCACAGGCAAGGGGGGGGGGGGTTGGCCTGCTGCCTCTAGAGCTATGGGCTGCCCCCTGAAACCCCAGTACCCTTTGCTGGGCCTTCCCCTAGGCCCTGAATCCTGGGGGTTTCCAGGCCAGAGCTTCCCCAGCTCCTCCTGCCTTGCCCCAGCCCTGCTTCACTCTAGGTACCCACTCAAGCTCCTAGCAGCCAGGCCTGTCTGCCTCTGCAGACAGAGGAGACTCTCTTGTGCTCCAAACTGAGCCCTTATATCACAGCCAGCTGGGCCCTAATTGAACCAGCCACAGCTGTGGCTGCTTGGCCCAATCCGTCTGGGAGCTGCTTGCCCCCGGCCACAGCCCTTTACAGGGCTGTTTTAAACCCTTTTCCATGGGAGTGGGGCAGCTGCCCTACTACAGGCCTGTCATGGGAGTGGCCCTTCTCCTTGCAAAAACTGCACAGACTCCCCTGGTTATGCTATCACCACGTCTTTTTATTTCATGTTCCTGCCACCAATCTCACATCAGTGCCTGTGCTACAGCCTAGTTACAACAGTCAACTCCCATTTGGCCCTCTCACCGGGGCCGGAAGGTAACAGAGGCCTCCCTGTTCTGAGCCTCTATCCGGCTAGACTCAGCTAGTTCTGGTCAGTTGGTCCTTCCTCCCTCTCTCCCTCCCCTGCACTTCCTTCCTGTGCTGCTTTTATCAGCCCATGGCTGATGGGGTAGTTGGCTCAGCTGGGCAGCCTGATTGAGTAGTTACCCCCGTCAGCTTCCCACTGGGGAACTTATTCACATCAGAGTGATCAGAGTGCAGGGCTCCTTTGCATACTCCCGCATTTATTAGAGGCTGCCATTTTCTCCACTTCTCACCTGCAATGCACTGCAGCTGCCAGGAAGTACTTCCCCTTGTTCTAGTGACTCCCTCCTGCTTTAAGACTAACGACTGCACAACTGCAATAAAATTGAAAGGAAAAGGAAAGCAAAGGGGCAGATATTCAAAAGAGATCAGCTTCTACACAGGCAGCTAAATGAAGAGTTCAGAGCTCAGCTGCTCCCACTGCAAACAAAGGAAGCTGTTGCACGCTCTGCAATTTTGAAAATCTCCCCCCCTCACCCAATAAAGACAAAAAATCAAAAATCAGCCCCTACATGGGATGCAACAATTTCCCAGGTAATAGAAAATGGGATTTGTTAAAGAGGGAGCTAGAGAGAGACGTACTTTGTTGACATGGGTCCACTGGCAAGTGACTTCAATCGCAACAGAGTTAGACCAACGCGGACCATTTCGGAAAACACCAACGTCCAGTCTGAGGCCTCTCTCATAAGCATTTATGCACATGCTTAATTTGACACAGATGAGCAGTCCCTGGCCTTATCTCCATTTAAGCATTTTGCCTCTTCAATTACGCCAACAAAGCTATAAGGTGCCTTAGCCAGTAAAACTGCATCTATACGAAGGCCTGGTGCACACTAGAAAATTAGGACGGTATAACTACATCGGCTCAGGGGTGTGAAAAATCCACACCCCCTGAGCAACACAATTAAACCGACCTAATCCCTGGTGTAGACAATGCCAGGCCAACAGGCGGTCTTTTGCCTTTTGGGAGTACCCATACCAATGGCAGAACCTCTCCTGTTGGCGACAGTAATGTCTTCCCTGAAGAACACCAGCTGAAGAACTGAATGTGTGCCACTGCAGTGTTTAAAATGTAGCTAGGCTCTCCGGCTTTTACCGGCACAACTGTGTCAGCTACACACACACACAAATCAATCCCACCAACACAATTATGTCAGTAAAACGTTTAAAGAGACAGCTGCCTAGCTCTGGCTAGGTATAGTCTTCATTTTGTTTATACCCTGGTCATTACATAGATGACTTTGATAGACGAGAAGCAAAAAACCAAAGGTTTGTCAGAAAAATACAGGTTTTGAATAGAGCAGGTAGAAATTATTTTTTTTAGATGAAAAATTACTTTTCAACCCAAACGAGAAATTTCTTGGAAAAATGTCATTTGGTCAAGATTATAAAAATTAAAGGTTTTTTGGTTAACAATTTTACCACCACACCCTCCTCTCCAATTTTTTTAAACCAAAAATTGTTTTAGAAAAAACAAACTACATTTGGTTTTTCAGTTAAAATATTTTTCTAAAAGTTTTTTTTAAAATTAAAAATACCAATTATTTTTTCATGAGTAATGCTGACAATCAGCACTAATTTGGGGAGTGATGCAGGATGAATTTGTATAGTCAGGTATTTAGAACACTAATCAGCTGTAGAGAATCAGAGAGGTAGCCGTGTTAGTCTGGAGTAGCAGAGGTAACAAAGAGTCCGGTGGCACCTTAAAGACTAACTAAAATATTGAAGCATAAGCTTTCGGGGGCTAATACCCACTTCGTCGGATGCAAGCAGTGGACAATCAGCTGTAATCGCTAAAGGAATGTGTGTGTGTGTGTGTGTGTGTGTGTGTGTGTGTGTGTGTAATAAAGAGGAGATGGGATGAAATTCTACTTTTCAGTTACAAAGGTGTAATTCTGGAGTTTACTTTGGGAGTACTTGGTTAATTCAGGGTCACAATGGATAAAAACACTTGCATGCGTAAAGAGAAACGCACATTTCAGCACTTCTCAGATACATTCAGTGGAATAAACTGTACTGGCCAGAATGGAAAATCAGATTTGCAGTTTGGAATATGGAAGCCAACAAATAAACATTATACAACAAAATAAAGGACAGGCAACTCAAAAAGGTCCTAAATTAAACACCATTGATAGTGTTGATGCCATTTGGAACTAAAAACAGACATTTGATAATTTTTTCCCCTTTCCCCATACCTCCTTCCATTTTTCACACCACCACAAACTGAAATATAGTCATCTGATGGCCTCTCTGGGAAAATTGATCCATGTTCTTCTATCCTCTGTGTCTTATAGATAATAGCATGCGATTTAAAAATGGACTCTGAGAACAAAGATATGGCCAGGCAATGGATCTGCAAAATACAAGCAGGTTTGATCTGTTCCCATCTCAACTACACCCACACACGATGGGACTATAAGTTGTTGGGTTTTTTTTACTGCCCAGGCATGTTCCATAATAAAAAAAAATATAGCTATGCAAATTGCATTCCTGACATTTTCCGACCAAGATTACCGCAGCCCTGGATTGCACTCATTGGTGAGAAAGTGTAACCCTGACAAAAGCTCTTCAATCAGTGAATCTTTTGCTGTTGCTAGTCAATGACTTTGTTATTGAATCCCGCTTGGTTACTGTGAATTGGCCTTTGAAGATGATCCAACGTCACTGGAATTTGCTACACTTGAACCTTGTCGGGCATTGGCACAGCAGCATGGCATGAAAGTTACAGTGATTACTGATTAACATCTAAAGATGTGATCCCTGCAGTTTCTGTGTCAAAGGCTGCTACTGTAATCCGAGGGAAGAACGTTACTAATCAATAGGCACACTAAAGATAAAGCCGTTATAAGGGCCATTGCAGCAGTAAAGGTTTTTAAAATGATCTTATGTCAAATTCAGACTTCTCCAACCCTCACCCCAGCTCTTTGGTTCCATCGCCCTCTGCGCAGATGGGCGTTTCACTCCATCAGGCAATCTCCTTTGCCAAGGCAGTCCTTGCTTTCTCACACTTTCACTGCATGGCTCTTTATAACGACCATAAACAGGATCAACCTTTCATGTTTGGACAATGTCAGTAAACTGACTGATAACGACGAAGGTGCTGCTTTTATCACAAATGCGGACAGAGTCCTTTGAAATGCAACCTGGTCTCAACAGGACAGATCGTTTTAAAAGATGAAAGACGGTGTGAGCTGGACCTATGCCTTGAGCTTTTCCTCCGCCAGCATCATGGCATAGAATCATAAAAACATAAAGCTGTGAGGGACTTCAAGAGGTCACCTCCGGTATATTGCCTCTGGGTTAACCATTGCATCAAGTGGCCCATAAAAGATGGCTGGTGTCCAACCACTATAGGATCCTGCAAGAGTTCTGCAATTATTTCTGCTGAACAAGTGTTGAAAAACCTCCTCCACAATTACTACTCATTGATCCTTTCTGATCCCCCTAGGCACTTGGCTTTAGAGCTTAGGGTTGGGTAAAGGCTGTAATATAGTTCAGGAGTACAAATTTAGGGAAATGGAGGAGGGCCCCGTATGCTGGGCGTTTGGGGCTGGAGTTCAGGGCAGGGCAGAATGTGATTGTGCCGGTCCTAACACAGTGGGGTTTGTGATTGTGGTTCTAGATTTATATAAATAAATCGTGATCATCAGGTCATGGAGAAAGGGTCATGGGCAAAGTCACTCCACGACAGGCCTTAACGCTATACCAGCCAGTAACGAATGTTAGCCCTCCATTCCACAAGTCTTAAAACCATTGTAGGGATGGGACAGGAAGAGCCATGGAGAGCAGACCAGCAACCGTGACAGCAGGAGTTGGTTCCTTTTTCAAGGATGACTTTTTAAACTAAGCCGAGGACCATGAGACTGAAGGAGGCTTTTGGTGTCTGGTTCTGCATGTTTTCGGATATTTTTTCCATGGCTTTTTCTTCCCCTCATCCTTCTAGGAAAAGTCAATCCCCTAAAATACTCCAGGATGCAAGCACTACTCTCAAGTAGCACATGCCTTATTTGAAAAATTGTCACGTGCAAATTTCATCACATGTACCTTGCTGCCTGTTTGAAAATACACTGGACTGCTACAGGCATTGGAAAGGAGAAAATTCCTTAGCTCCTCCATATTACTCCACCGGTCCCACCATCTCTGTGGGCTACAGATTCCATTGCTGTCCAGGGACAGATATGACATTTATGCTATTTAAAAATCCAGGCTCACAAACTACCATGCGTGATTCGCACTCAGAGGGGGAAGCAATGACTGGGGCATCTAAAACAGGAGTTTCATTGCAACTGTGATGACCGCCAGACTGCAGCTGGGGGAGCAAGTTGCAGCCCTTCTGCCTGGTGCTTCCCTCTAGCACTGCTGCTAAGCCATATCTGGAATTGCTCCGTACACACAGCCATGGTGACCTGGCTCTCAGCACTTATGGCATTAAGGGTATGTCTTTACTACCCACCGAATCGGCAGGTAGCCATCAATCTTCTGGCGATCGATTTCTCGCGTCTTCGATCGATTTCTCGCATCTTATGAAGACACGAGAAATCGATCGCGCGCAGCGCCCCTGTCGACTGCGGAACTCCAGCTCGCCGGGAGGCGCAAGCTGGAGTCAACGGGGGAGCGCGCCGCCGACCGCCGCCGCCATGAGGACGAGCGGTAAGTCGGCTGCAGATACGCAAACTTCAGCTACGTGATTCACATAGCTGAAGTTGCGTATCTGTAGTCAATCCCCTCCCCCTCCCCCATAGTGGAGACCAGCCCTTACATTTGTTATTTTCTCCTTCTTCAGTGAAACAACAAATGATAAAACTTGCTACTATCAGTCCGTCCTAAATTACATTTAGCATAGAAACTGTGAGGAGGCCAAGATGGCTTTCTACCAACGCTCCGCACTTCTCTTTAGTGTAGATTGGTTATGGTATCGAATAATATCAATAACCCTTTTTAAGCTCAAGAATAGCAGCCGTGTTAGTCTGTATCTGTAAAGAAAGCGAGGAATACTTGTAGCACCTTAGAGACTAACTAGTTTATTTCAGCATAAGCTTTTGTGGGCTATAGCTCACTCTCGTACTAGACAAGAATCTGATCTCCATGGCTACTCCAGGATTTAAAAGGTCCTATCACCACCATGTGGGCTAGCATCATTGCTAGAGACTTGAGCATGCAAGAAACAATGATTGCATTTAATCCACTGTACCTTTATTAAAAATTTGATCACAGAGAAAGCCCCCAGTTAATATGACTGTTACATAGACAGCAATGGCTGGAAAAAACCCAGTGTCCGGCACCAGGACTTCCAATTCCATCTCATATATCCATATGGAATCCTGAAGACAAGAGTGGGGCACTCCTGTTGAAGATCCAGCAACCGTGACCTCCAGAAAGTGATGATCTCCAACCATCCGCCGGGCACTATTTAGGGCAAGGATCAGAGAGGGAGCCGTGTTAGTCTGGCATAGCAGAAGTGACAAAGAGTCCTGTGGCACCTTAAAGACTAACTAAAGTATTGAAGCATAAGCTTTCGTGGGCTAATACCCAATGCTTGTATCCGACGAAGTGGGTATTAGCCCACGAAAGCTTATGCTTCAATACTTTAGTTAGTCTTGAAGGTGCCACAGGACTCTGTCACTTCTGCTATTTAGGGCAAGTTATGCATATTGGCCAAAGCTCATTAATATGCATGAGAACTGAACCCCTCATGTCCAGCTTTGGGAGGGTCACCCTGCTATTATCAGAGGACTGTTCACATGGTAGGCCACTTGGATAGTTCTTTTATCTTATTAACTTTTATGCCACCTTATCACCACTGGAACATTAAGGAAATCTCTAACATGTCTACTAAAAGTCATTTTGTAGTGTCTACTGATCTCTTATAGACATTACTATCCAAAATCAGCAGTTACTTTTCCCAAAAAAATCAGCATACAAACATAGACACAAGCTTGGCAGATTTATTATTCACTTACTTCGGCTAATTTATCCTAAAGCCTAATTTTTGCTAAGATAAATATTTACAGGCCGAAGCCTGTAGGTTTCTTGCATTTCAGCTTTAAGCCTCAAGCTATCCAGCTCTTAGAATAGATTAATCTCTTAGTTACAAACTACATTTACTAGGGTCGGGGTATAGTCTGTGGTCATTTGGGAAGCGTAGGGTAAGGTAGAATTTGGAAGATTAGAACCTCGCTGGTCTGGAAGCATATGGTGGGAGAGGGGAGAAGGACTCAGGGGACTTTTTCTTGCAAACCCATTGGGCCCAGAGGAAGCAATTGCTCCATCTTTTGTGAGACTGAAAACTGCTAACACCATCTCATATTCTGCGAGTGTCCAGGAGTCGCGTCTTCCAGGAGAGACAGTCACTGCAGGAGCACTCAGCTCAGTCAGAGGCTAGCAGGGCTCCTGGAAAAACGCAGGGCCGTGGTACAATGGATGTATTGCCACCCTGAAGGAAAAGGGGGGCTGCGCAAAACGCCCTCCCCTTCCCCTTGCGCAGCATGCAAGGTCCTCTCACCATAGCAGTCCCCTCAGTTCCGGAAAGGCAGGAATTGCTCAACTGGAGGACAAATTGCTTGAAAAGGGACAGGCAGAGTCAGGCAAGGGACTGGCCTGGAAAACCATCTGTGCCCGCACAGAGAAGGGGCGTCGAGTGCGGCTCCATGCACACAAAGAAGTGCCAGAAAACACTGAGCCTGCCTGAAGAAATTTTAATAATGTTTTTAAAAGGCTGGGAAAACGAAGGAAGATCTCTAGCGCCTCCTGTGGTTGAAATTTGGCATGAACTAGTCCTGGGTTCAGAAAGGCAACGTTGACTGCCCCCCTGAAAATCCACTCAAACATAGAAGAGTTATAATGCAGGTCACCGCCACTTGGACCTGTGCATTAGAAGATCCTATCTACCCAGCAGAAAACAAAACACCTCCAGCAGGGAGGCGAAGAGCCTGGGTCAGCTGATTCGGGCTCGCAGGGCTCCTGCTATGGGCTCCAGCCACAGTGGTAAATAATAGTGTGATCCCTTGTCAGGCTCTGAGACTTGCTGCCTTGTTTTTAATTTCCATTTTGCAGTGTGGGCATTCCCTTAGAGGTTGTCTCAAAGTCTCTGAACACTCCCTGGGCATGCTCCCTTGCCCAACCGAGCCTCCTGAAGCAGCCCCTCATCACTGACCTTCACGGGACACAGACAAAACAGGGGATTATCCCTACTCCAGAGAGCCTGAGGCCTAGGGGAAAATGCTATTAAGCTTCCAGGCAGGTAGACTGTGTGACCAGATCTCACGGTGGGTGTTAATAACAGTGTGTGCTTTCCAACGGTTGTTCCTGACGGAGGGCTCAAGCCCCTAATTTAGCAGGGTGACAAGGATTAACCACCACATGTCCCAAAAAGGAGTAACAGAGGCTGCACAAAGTCACTTTCGGAGCAAGTGAGAATAGAGCCCAAGTTTTATCCACTTACTCACACTATCAGGCAAAACCCTCTAGATCTATGTACCTAGGCAGGCTATCTAGAAAACAGGATAAATCCGGCAAAGGTACTCCACTGTTTCATTGTATCCTCTTGCAGAGGCTAGTCCATAGAAGGTAACTGCTGATACCGCTGTAGGCTGGTACCATTAGTCCTTTAGCTCAAGTAGGAGCGGTGCTGAAAGTTCGTGTTCAAACCCGAGCGATGAACCGGGGAGGAAGGAGTGGTGTCAGCGGCACATGACAGAATTTGCATTTAAAAAAAACAAACACCCCCCCACCAACCTAGGAAATGGCATACCAGGTGCGAAGAGAACGGTAAGTGCGACAAGATGGCCAATGTTAGTATGACGGGTCCTGCACTTTTCTTGATGGGGGGCTAAAATTCCACCCCAAGAGCACCGAGGGCCCTGCTAGTGGCCCAGGAGGGTGGTAAAGGAGGGAAGGGGAGGGAGGGGTCTGGGTTTGCGCCTCACTCTGAGCCCCAGCCCCTCTTAGCCCCTGCGGGTTCTTACCCATTTCCCCCTTGGGTGGGGAACCTTCAGTCCTTAGACGCTGGGAGGGAGTATCCCTCTCCTACTGCGGCAAGGCCCCCTTCCTTCAGTTCTCTGATCCTTCAGGTCTTACAGCACATCTCCAATCTCCGGTCCTCTCTCCTTCCTCCTCCTCCTCCTCCTCCTCCCGTCTGCCTGAAGCAGGAGGTTTTATTCGGTTTCTGACAGGGACTTAATTGACGGCAGGTGCTCCAATTAACCTGTAGCAACCCTCCCCAGTCTTCAGGGAACCATGCCTTAATTAGCTTAGGGCTTATATATTTCCCCTCTAACACGCTACCACTTCTCCCTGGCCCTCCAGTATCACTTAAGGTTTAAAGTCAAGCACTGAAGATGGGGAATGTCTGAAGCATTTGCCCATGTAACCTTAATTCAGCCCTACTGTGCTTCTGCATTATGAGAAGACACTATTTATTTTTTCCTCCATGGGCCCCTGCCTCATTCAGTATTGAGCACTGTCCATCCTCTGCCAAGTAAGTCAACATAGCTCAATTAGACTCCATGTCTTTCCTGTCAATGTGTCATTTTAACAAATTGTGTTATTTTAATGTGTCATTTTAACAAATTGCGGAGTTTGGAAATAGGCTTCAATAGGAAACAAGTTGTTTAAACGGGACCCTTTAAAATATGTAGTGCCGCTCAGCATAAATCTGAGTGTTCTGTCCTGAGGGTTTCTTCTGCCATTGGTTTGGGGCTGTCTTCTAAATTTAGACCTTAAAAAAAAAAGACCCTCAGGACATAAGATTTGCCAGTATCCTGGAAATAGGAGAGAGAAGGGGAGTTTAAATTAGATGGGGAGATTTCAGGATGCCAAACAACAGGCTTATGTAACTGCTCAGCAATTCTGCCTGGGTCCCACTCCACACTGGTATAAAGTGTCAAACTCCACGCAGCCAATCACTTTCCAGGACTTCTACTGTTTACTCCAGTGAGCACTATAACCCAGTGTCCCCGGACATGTGTTAGCATTATGTTATATTGAAATGCTTCCTGATGTCCAGACAAGGATCATTTAAAAAAACAACAATCCAAAACTACACACACGCAGCTGCAACATGGAAAAACATCCACTACTCGCCAACATTTAACTCAAGAGCCGTAATTAATGTTGAATTTACTTTAAATGGAGACGAATGGCTGAGGGAAAACCGGGGTGGTGAATTGAAACATGGTTTAAGAGGAGGACAGCTGGAAAGTTTTCAAGCTGGAAAGGGTTTAAGAGTAGAGTACCCCAGGGGTCAGATTTAGGACATCTGTTGTTCATAATGTGGGTCTATTTATAAAAATAAATTACTTGGAGAAGGGTGTTGAAAACTTAGGCAACATAGTTCCATTTGTGTAAATGCGAAGTCATTCCACTGGCTTCAGTGGCGATCGTTCAGGTTTACACAGGCATAATTTGAGCGGGATTTGGCTCGAGACCTCTGAATTTTCAGATGACGCAAAACTTGGAGGGTGAGCAAATAATTAGACACAATGTACACCAGCTTCCAAGGGATTTGGGTTATCGAAGTGCTGGGGCCGGCAGATGGCAAATACAGTTCATTGTCAAAATGATAAAATAATTAACCTAGGGAATATCTGCTAAACAGAACAGCCATCCGATAGCAACCAGGAAAGGGACTGAAACCAACAGCTACACTACATAATGACAAACAAAATGCTAGACTAAGTTGTATTAGTGGAGAAAGACTATAAAACGAGAGAGACAATACCTTTTCGACATGAGGAACTGAGTAGGCACACTCAGTTTAATGTATTGTCTCCAGATCTTGTCATCAGAACACGGGAAGACTATCACAGTATTCCCTCTGTCTCAGAGAGAGTGAGTGACATAAGGCAAAAAATAAATTGCTACCAGGCCTGGGAAATTATGGATGAGGACAATGTACATCAGGGAGGAGAGATTGAGGGTGAAATTTTGACCCCGATTGACATTAATGGGCATTTTGCCATCGACTTAAATGAAGCCAGAATTTGGCATAGAATCTACAACACTTCCACTGGGTGGGGTGAAATTGCTTTATTTTCTATGGATGAAGCCATAATCTTATATATTAATACCCAAAAGCAATGCAAGGCCCTCATCCTCTGTATAGGCACGAAGCTCCAGACACGTGGAACCCAATGCTAGAGCTGGGTGAATAATTGATTTTCTGGTTTTTGTGGCATTTCCAAAAAACAGGGAGGGGGGATTTTGGTTTGAGTTGAACCAAATTTGAATTCTTGCTGAATCAAAGGAGTCTATTTGGGGTTTGTTCCAGACTGGGGATTTGAACCTGCATCTTCCACATCCCACGTGAGCACCCTGGTCGTTAGGAGAGCCAAAGGCAGCAGCAGCACCACCTCCTTTGGCCATTTTGTGACTGGCTGAAACTACACCGTCAAATTTGTGACTAGTTTTGGCTTAACTGAAATTGCATTTTTTGGCAAATAAATTAGTTGTTTTAAAATTTTTTTAATCCAGCTCGATTCATGGCAGGATTAGGGTCTATGATACAAAGAAGGGCATTTACAGATATCGGTTAGTTAATTAAATTGGACTGTCTGAGGGTACATCTTCATTACCTGCTGGGTTGGCAGGCAGCAATTGATCTATCGGGGATCGATTTATCGCGTCTACTCTAGACGTGATAAATCGATCCCCAAGTGTGCTCCCCATTGACTCTGGAACTCCATCTCCACAAGAGACGGAAGCGAAGTTGACGGCAGTGCGGCAGCGGTCAACTCGTCGCTATGTGGACGGCCAGGTAAGTCGCCCTAAGATACGCCGACTTCAGCTACGCTATTCACATAGCTGAAGTTGCGTATCTTAGGTCAACCCCCTCCACCCAGTGTAGCCTAGGCCATAGTTACTACACAACCAAGTTACATGGGAAACTCTCAAAATCCCACAAATTGTGCAGGGTCCCGACACTGTAGGAAAGTGGAAAAGTGCACCTGTTTCATGAGTGCAGGAACTTGGAAAGTGATTATATGTGCATTATAAATCTTAACCAGTTCCAGCTTGCCCATCCAGACTAACCCCAATCCACAAAATCTAATTGCCCAAAGGGGGAGGCTCTCATCCCACTCAGCTCCTTTGCAACATTAAAATGAGCCTTGCACTGTAGTTAGAGGGTCACTAAAATCAGATTCCCATCAGTCAAAGTTGGGGGGAGCCCAGGCACACCCCCAGTCTTCTTTTGAACCAGAAGTTGTTAGTGTGGGTGTCTGCTGATTACAGCTGCAGATTCGTATCCTGAAAAGAAGGGGACTTGCTCAGCCAGGTCCCAAATCATTGAGGACTTTATAAGCTTAAAGTCCACCAGAAAGTTTATACTGCAGTTGATTACCTATATTATTCTGTCCTAAGTGCTGAGTGCACCTAAGTGCTAATACAGTGATGGGCATCCTAGAAAATCAAGATAGATCTAGTGAGAGGCATGGCGTAAAAAGCTTAGGTCGCATGCAACCACATTCTGCATTCACTTAAGTTTCCAAGTACTTTTACAGAGTCGCCTCATGCAGAACACATTATTTAATTTAAGGACATAGTAACTTTAAAAAAACCTGCTCCATCCACTGCTCTGGGTGCTTATACAAACAAACACATCTAGCATCATTACCAATTGAATCATATTCTCCAGAGTTCCTTCTTACACAGTTAGCCACTCAAAACAAACAGAAACCACTCTCCTTAGCTCTCTTACCCCATTTATAACATCTTCCCTTTTCCACCTACACCCTCAAAAGCCAGTGAGTAGCCAACTCAGGCTCTGTCAGTCTATGTGAGCAGATAAATCCCAGAGTTGCAGACCTCCTACTACGAACACCTTCCCTTAATCCCGGGGGAGGGGAGGGGAAAGGAGGAGAAGTTAGCTCAAACACCTTTGCTGATCTATCACAGGAGAATAAAATGGGCCTCTCAGGCGTTCGGTCCTTCACTATTTAGGACTCCACACATCAACAGCTTGAATTTTACCTGGAAACGAAAAACGGAAGATAGGGATGCACAGATGTAACATTTTCCCAGAAAGCCAGCTCCCTAAGCAAGAAAACAGCTGCATTCTGACCTAGCTGTAGTTCTTCCAAATGATCTTTGCAAATAGCCACTTGTAGAGTGCATTGCAACAATCCCCTTGGAAGGTGTGACAGGTATGGATAACTCGAGAGAGATCCATGCCCCAAAGAAGACGTCAAGGAGTTCTGGTCCAACACAGATGAGAAAAGCAGTCTTAGGATCAGCTGCTACCTGGTCATTCAGGAACAATGGAAGATCAATAAGACCAATTGTGGACTCCCTCATTTGGGGCCTGGTATCACCGCTGTCATTTCCTCTACTTGCTTTCCCCATGTTACCAACATTATCCCAGCATTACATGGGTTGAGTCTGAGCCAGCTTGGCCTTATCCAAGACCTTGCATCTGTCGAGCAATGAGTGAGAGGCCCAGCTGCAGGCACTGAGTCAGATCTGACAGGGATAAAGAGCTGTGTGTTGCACATGTACTGAAGGCACTGCAGCCCATGAGATCATATACAGATCAAACAGCCCTGTTCTCCCGCTCATGAGAACTCCTTTGGGACAAACAAGCAATTACCCATTGCTATCCTCGGGACATGCTATCTAGGGACCTGTATCCTATTCTAGGGACTGCACACGTATCACCAAGACCTCCTCACAACTAATACTACCCAAGGCAGCTGAGTTCTGAAAGAATCAGCCTGGACCCTCTGCCCATTACCACAGGGAGCTTATCTATCCATGCAACTTGGGAAGTGTCTGTACCATTCCCAGTCCTGAAGCCAGAGTGACTGGAGTCAAGCTAATCTTATTCTGTGCCTCTAAGTGCTATTATAATATAAGTAAAGAGCATAATAAGGGGAGGATTAAGATTTTTTTTAAAAAATAGGAGGTATGTTGGCCAGACACTCTTTCCCTGTTCCGAAATCTATGCTCATGTTAATTAACTCATTCCATGGAATCTTATAGAAAGTAGAGATGGAAACAACCGATCAGTGTAGGTTGTAGTAGGTCACTGCCCAGGGGACCAATGCAATAATTTCAGACAGTAATTCCTAGAGCTTTGTCCTGTCTTAGTTTAAAATTTTCCTTTAAATAATCAATGAATCCACTATTTATCATTCTTAGGTCTGGCTGGACATTTTCTGATGGAACGTTTTTCTACTGGAAAAGTCTGAGTCATTGAAATGGAAACATTCCATGGGAAGGTATCAATCTGGGCACAACTCACAAGAAGCTTGTCTGGTTTCCTCCCCACCTTGCCCCTTGACAGCTAACTTGATAGGGGGCTTGGGAACCACAGTTCCCAAGCTCCTTGAAAGCCCACCTGATGAAGTTCTAGAGGGCCTGGATTCCCCAGGAACATGGAGAAGTGGGACTGGAAACTTTTGAAAAACAGTTCTTCCAAAATAGAATATATCAAAAATGTTCCTCCTGTGAAAAATTGTGCATATTCGACTTTTCCTTTCAATTTGGAGTGAATTTTTTACAGAAAGGTGACATTTTCCATGGGCGGGAAATTCCAGTTCTCACTCATCTCTGACACTTACGTCTCCTCTCATCCCTTCCTCGTGCAGCTGTCTAGGATTTGTTTTAACACTGGGGTGCCCAGGTCTGAGAACAACACTCCAGGTGCAATATCACCAGCGTGACCGAGTTATGACTTTGCCATTCACAAGTTGTACAGCCACCCCAAACTCATGGCTATAAAAGCTTTACACCCAACTATACCACATGCTCCAATGCACACTCCTATTTCACTGCCAATCCTAGTCCATGGAAAAGGCCTTTCTACCACAAGAACAGCACTCTCTGCACGGACACACCTTCTACCCAACGCAACCAAAACAAAAACTAAAGCAAAATCATGAAGCAAATCAACCCCAAGCAGAATGAAAAGAGAAGATTAGTGCTAGAAACGCCATGAACTCCACTAGGGACTTCACGGTTGCTATGAACTTTACATGGATGGGGCTCAGACACAATGGTGATGGGCTATGTAAAACCCTAATTTACATTTCTCTGCTGTGTGTCATCTCATGATGATGTCATCACCAAACATGTCTTATTGAAACATTCATAATTTCATAGAGTATAAGCACAGAGGGGATCACCAGATCATTTTGCCTGACTTCCTGTATATCACAGGCCTGAAAATCTCACCCAGTTACCTCTCCATTGGCCAATAACTAGTGTTTCACTAAGGCATTTCTTCCAGAAAGGAATTTGGTTTTAATCTGAAGTCATCACAATATACAGAATCCACTACTTCCCTTGACAGTTGTGCCACTGGTAAATCAACCTTGCTGTTAAAAATGTGTGCCTCATTTCTAATTTGAAATTGTCTGGCTGCACGTACAGCTGTCTATGAGCAATCACATCCTTTCTGAGGCAGCGGAGTAGAACACTGATGTAATTTTTATAACCACCTTTCTGATAAATATCTTTATGGGACCTTTTTCTGTCTAAAAATCTGACAAATGGACCTGGTGACCTTAGAAGAATTTAATCTTTTCTGACTGAAAGCCTGATACACACATTTTTGGCTTGCAGAAGAAACTGGTATAACTTAAAAAAAATATTACCCCTAACAAATGTGTAAGGGCACCTGAGTGGTTGCAGTCCACTAAAAATGAGTGATGACTTTTTGGTGATCTCTGATGGAAATGTTACACTTTGAATCTGAAGTTAGTTTTTCGGTGTGTAATGAAGGAGTGCACAGAATTTCAAGATTTTAGCTCAATGGCAATTAATAGGGTCAGTCAATGAGTGATCTGAGTTACATACTGCAGGGGAATTTATGGGAACAGTTAATAGGTGCTGGTTTCACTACACATCTTTTGTAAACTGCAGCTTAAAGAGCCACGGACTATATGTCAACAGATGTGACAGCAATTGTCATACAGATTTACAGTTGCCTGCACATTTTCACTGGAGAAGCATAAAAGACTGAGTTTCTCTTGTTGGGTTGGAATTCAGTACCAGTAACTTCCATGTTATGAATGACTAGCAGTGAGTTTTGCCGTTAGAGGGGTATTTTCGCATCTCTGTCAAGCCTTGTAAGTCTTTCCCAGTGCCTAGCAGGAAGTACTAGATGACAGATGCTTTTACTCTCCATTATTTCTCATAACTAGCAACGTTCCTTCAAATACCTTCACTCTCAGGAAGAGGGGTGGTTGCCCCACATGAGATATTGGTCTAAAAGTTCAGCTTTTTTTAAAAAAAGGTTCAAATTAATTTGAATAGAGCCAGTCAAATTATTTGTTGCAAATTTAGCCCTTTTTCTGCTTGCGAAGTGTTCATGAAAAATGGACTTCCACTTGACAAGACTAGTAATTTACTATTATTTACGCAAACAGTTTATCTGATGGGCTTTTCTATGAACTGTATCTCTTTATTACATGTGATTTATGAGTGGTTACCTAAATTACATGGTGATAATTCTGTTTCCTAACTGGATTACTGAAGCTTTTTAAAACAGTAAAACAACAATGAATAGCAAATAGTAAGTAATGAATATGCTTATTCATGGAAACTATACCATTGTTTGTAGACAAATCTAGGTATTTCTACAGAGAACCAGCTGTTCCCCAAAGGACTGATGAGAATAAAAACTCATTCACCCAAGTAGCAAAGGGCAGGAAAATGGTCAAACTCTTCCAACCTTGATGTTAATCATTATTACACCAGCTGTACATTTAAGAGTTGTCATCTGTCAGCACAGATGGATTTATGTGGATTTTCATTGTGCCACTCTGATGCCACAGACAGTAAGGATTGCTCCAGGTTTCCTCTCTCTTTCAGAGAATGATGGAGATGTTCATTATTTAAGGGAATTCACAGAAACATTCACCACCCCAAGATTGGCGAGACAGTGAATTTTCTTGTGGACCACCCAACAGTAACTCCTGGGGAAGTGATTTTAGGCAAGACACACACATTTGTTTCATTTTCATCCTTTGAGACAAGTCTGACAAACCCCTACAAAGCAGCTAGCCTCAGACCTCAAATGTTTCCTCACAGGTCCAAAGGCTAATCGAATGTGTGGGTCTTTGTAGCAAGATAATTCAATTTCCACAGATTCCTTGTAGCTGAGTGCTTGCTTTCAAGTTAGAGTACTACCCTGTAAACACGGGGGCGACCAGGGAGCAAAGTTGGAGGGAGGGGAGCACCGGGAGGAAAATATTTTGTGTAATGTAAAAATTAGTCAAGGGAACTGGCAACACAGCCAGGCAGGGCTGGACAGCACCTTAGGAGCTAGTCAGAAGCCAGGGAAAGGGAAAAAACAAAATGGTTTGGTGCCTCGAGGCCTTAGATGGAGATCAGCTGCAGCAGGAGGACTAGTTTCAGAGGGATTAGAAGCCTTTTCATTTTTAATTATATAGCCAAGGAAGGGGGACAAACAGACTTTTAGCCGTATTACACCTGACCAGTTCTACATCCACATTTGAATGTCAGCAACAGAGGAAAAAGGTTAAACAAAATTTGTTTCCGATACAAATTATGCAAAGCCAACGCCCTGCATTCGCTGGATAATGTAGTTCAAACGAATCTACTAGCTTCCTCGCTGCGTTGCACATGACCATCATGGTGGTATCTGTATGCTTCTGCAATGAACAATGGATGAGCGCAAAATCAAGCCCCCCTCCCACCCCCAGTCCTTTAAATGATAAACGTCTGCCCA
Organism: Sternotherus odoratus; assembly: GCA_032164245.1. NCBI lineage: Eukaryota > Metazoa > Chordata > Testudines > Kinosternidae > Sternotherus > Sternotherus odoratus. Next base: position 3,925,599 of record JAVMKO010000007.1, on the reverse strand, counting down.
TTTGGTTTTCTACGTGGCTGTGCACCAGGCATTTAATCCTCTTCCTACTGCCATTGAGCTGCCATTATCGAAGTCAGTCAAATTCTCTGTCCTGTAGAGAAAAGGGCATTTCCTGGGATTCTCCACTCAGCCTCCTCCACTGATTCCCTCATTTTGATCCTGGAACCGGCAGTCTGATTTCCTGTCCCTCACATTCAGCTGGTGCCTGAATTCTATGGCCCTTCCATCTCTTCAGGGGGGAGGGACTTCTGTTGCTTTGATGGGGCCCGCCCACCGATCCCAGCCCAGCCCTAGTCACATAAACATACAGACACATGCGGGTGTGTGACGTTAGCGACTGTAGCTTTTCAGAACTCATTTGCCTTCTGGCAATTTTCTGCCACTGCATCTTCCTCTCAGATGAGGTGTCTCCTAAATTGCTGTGCTTGGCTCTCCGAAATCTGCCCCCCCTTTACCACAGGGTAGCCACTGGACTGAGAAGGCTAATTACCTATGTGACCAGTTTGATACCTAAAATAATCTCTGATCATCACCGTATCAAAGAGTCCTGTGGCACCTTAAAGACTAACTAAAGTATTGAAGCATAAGCTTTCGTGGGCTAATACCCACTTTGTCGGACTGCTTGCATCTGACTAAGTGGGTATCAGCCCACGAAAGCTTATGCTTCAATACTTTAGTTAGTCTTTAAGGTGCCACAGGACTCTTTGTTACCTCTGCTATTCCAGACTAACACGGCTACCTCTCTGATGCTAGAGATTATTTTGTATCCGGGAAACAACTGTGACTGGGAAACCAATATGTTCAATGTTGAGTGCCAAATTGCCAACACCACCTCCTGTTTCGTTCTGCACACAGCTAGAGTTGAGCTGCTGGCGAGTTCAAAGAGCATGAGAAGGATGGGAGGAGTTTCCAGGTCTTGTCAGATTGCCAGAAATGTGTTAGAACAGTTGGCCCCGGGATGACCCAGCCACATCCCAGAAGAGAAAGGCCGGGCAATAAGATTGCACTGGAGGAAAGCTTTGAACAGCTGGCAGAAAGAGCAGTAAAGAAGGCAGGGGGAAGCACAGATAGGAGGCTCTAGCCTAATCAGATTTCTGAACGAACTGTCAAGTATAAGGTGCGTGCCCCACAAGATGGCAGCTTGGGGGTTTTAAGACACCATCGTCCACAAAGAGATCCAGCCGCAAACCCCGGGTAAGCTCTGCTGTGCATTCAGAAATGTACCCTCATGTACGAGGATTTAAAAAAGCGATTTCAGAAATGATGGGCTGGGGTCATTGGGCCGCTCTGACTGCGCTGGGTCATTCCTGATGTGCAAAGAAGCTGCTTTTCTGCCTGGTTAGGCTGCCTTGAGGGCTGCCATGCCTCACCGGAGCAGCACACAACAGCTGGAGTGTGCCGGTGACTCTGACCCTTTAAGCTTAGTGGAGGAGAGGCAATACGATCCTCTGAAGTGTACAATAAACCCAGGAAGAAACAATGGTACCACTCAAAGCAAGGAAAGGTGAATTCTGAGCATTAGGATGCTGAAAGGTTTCCCACGTGGCTGGGTTCTTCACTTTGCACCATGCTTACGAGTAACAAACTTTTCATTCAGCTGGAATTCAGTCACAAATAGGACTGCTCTGGTTCCGTTCGATAGGAACCCTTCACCTTCCTGGCACATGTGTGTGCGTCACAGAGCAGAATACTCAGACATGGAGTCTCCTCTCCACAGGGGTTGAAATATCCATTTGCCATTTACTACCTGTCACAGGGTCCCCTCCTGTGGCTTGTGTCCTCCTGCGTCTCACAGCCTGGTGCCCCCAACAAAGTCACTGTCCACACCTTTTCCGGTGGTTTCCCAGTGTCCTTTATTTACAGTGCAGGTTTATCACCTTCAGTAAGTGCACCCCAAGATCCCCCACGTGGTTACCTTCACCCCCCTGGCTCCCAGCCTTTGGCCCTTGAGGCTCTCTGGCCCTCAGGTTTGGAGACAGAGCCCCTCCTGCCTCCTTCCTAGCCTGCCTCCCTGCTAACTGGAGCCTGAGGCTTTTCAAGCCCTCACAGCTCCCAGCCCCAGCTGTAGCCACTTGCTCCAGCTACCTACTGCCGGGTAGCCCTCGTTAGGGCTCCCAGCTGGGCTGAACTAGCCTCTGCCTTTAGCCTTGCCTCTTGCAAGCAGGCTTTAGCCTGAAGTGGCAGGGCAATGCTGGTGTTTTTACCCCAGCCCTGCCACACACCTCCCCACCTTCACCGAGCCCCCTGGCTCCACCTGCCCCTGCCGCTTTTCGGCCTGGCATACCCACTCCCTAGGTGGGCTTCATTTCCCGACGGGGGCTCCAGGGGTTCCCTGGCAGGCTCCCCTGGTCCCTCACTACACCCCCTGTAGGGGCAGTTCGGTCGCCTGTGCCCTTCTCCCTGGCAGAGGTCGCACCGGTCCCCAGGGGTTGCCACCTCCTTTTTCTCCCCCGCCTTAGGGTCCTCTGGCCCGGTGTCCTGATCCTCCTGGATCCCCTGGCTAGTAGCGCCGCACTCAGAGCAAGGCCCCTCCGTGCGTTTCTCTACCCCACAGCGCCAACATTCCCTGCTGGGCTTGTTTTCCTGTCTAGGAGCTTTCTCTCTTCCACCTCCTTCCCTTGTGTCCGGGGAAGGGGGTCCCTTCCTTACCGGGGAGTCCCGGCCCGCTTTAGCCCCCCCCTTCGTTCTGATGGGGTCACTCCAGGAACCCCGCTTAGGTCCCCCGTCCTGTTTCGGGGCCTCCTCGGGCGGGGTCTCCCAGTCCCTCCCCAAGAGGACTGGGTACGCAAGTTTGCGCACCACCCCCACCCTGTGCCACCGAAAGCGGCCATCCACCTCAAGGGGCACCCTTGCCACCGGGTGCCGGCGGGTGTCCCCGTGGACGCAGCTCAAGGCCATCTTGGCCCTCGGGACCACCCACTGGGACCTTACCACAGCCCTCCGTACCAAGGTCCGGGTGGACGCGGAGTCCCTAACGGCCTCCCAAGGTTTCCCTCCTACCACTACTGGGACCGTGGCGAGAGGGAGGGTCGCCCCCCTCTTCGGCCTCCCTGTCCACCCACAAAAGTCCCCCAGCCCGCACTCCATCAGCGGGAAGTCCTGCTTCTGGTGGCCCGCACGCCCGCATCGCCAACAGGTCAACTCCTTGGCCCTCACGGGCCCGGCGGCAGGCGCCCTCGCCGCAGCCCCTCCCGGCGGAGTTCTACTTGGCTGGGTCGCGCCTCCGGGCGGGATTCTACGTGGCTCTCCCCCTCTAGCTGGCTTTACTCCTCGCTGGGGTCCCTCCGCCTCCAGGTACTCCTCTGTGAGCCGCACGGCCTCTGCCACCTGGGCGGGTTGGTGCCTGCGGACCCACACCCGGACTGGGTCTGGGAGTCCCTGGAAGAACTGCTCTAGCACCACCTGGTCCATCACTTCCTCCAGGGACTGAGGATGGGGCCTCAACCAACGTGTGGCCCAGTCCAGCAATTTCTGGGCATATGCCCGGGGTTGTAGGTCCTCTGTCAGCCGGGCCTCCCGAAATCGCTGCCGATACCTCTCGGCAGACAATCCCACCCGGTCCAATATCGCCGCTCTTACAGCATCATAGTCTCGGGCTTGGGCGTCGCCCAAGGCCATAAACGCTGCTTGGGCTTCCCCCGCTAGGTAGGGGGCCAGTCTCGGTGCCCAGTCCTTCCGCTCCCAACCAGCGCCTGTGGCCACCCTTTCAAAAGTCCCCAGGAATGCGTCGGGGTCATCGCCGGGGCCCATCTTACACAAGCCCCAGCCTGGTGGCCTGGCCCCGTCCCCCTCCGGTGGACTCACCATTCGCTGGAGCAGCTGCTGCTGGGCGGTAGCCTGCTCTCGGACGAGCTGTTGGAGGGTGGCTTGCTGCTCGGCCTGCCACTGCAGCAGGGTCCGCCGCTCTGCCTGCTGCATCTCCTGCACTGTGGTCACCAGCCATTTAAGGGTCTCCTCCATCCTGGCAGCCACTCCTCACGATGGCTTGGAAGGTCCTGGACAAGCCCCCACATGTCACAGGGTCCCCTCCTGTGGCTTGTGTCCTCCTGCGTCTCACAGCCTGGTGCCCCCAACAAAGTCACTGTCCACACCTTTTCCGGTGGTTTCCCAGTGTCCTTTATTTACAGTGCAGCTTTATCACCTTCAGTAAGTGCACCTCAAGATCCCCCACGTGGTTACCTTCACCCCCCTGGCTCCCAGCCTTTGGCCCTTGAGGCTCTCTGGCCCTCAGGTTTGGAGACAGAGCACCCCCCTGCCTCCTTCCTAGCCTGCCGCCCTGCTAACTGGAGCCTGAGGCTTTTCAAGCCCTCACAGCTCCCAGCCCCAGCTGTAGCCACTTGCTCCAGCTACCTACTGCCGGGTAGCCCTCGTTAGGGCTCCCAGCTGGGCTGAACTAGTCTCTGCCTTTAGCCTTGCCTCTTGCAAGCAGGCTTTAGCCTGAAGTGGCAGGGCAATGCTGGTGTTTTTACCCCAGCCCTGCCACACTACCAAATACATTTTCCCAGACAAACCTTCTTGTGACATTTCAGGTGTTCGAGTGTCTTCCTGGGTGTCGCTGAAAAGCAGCAGCACAGATATGAGGAAAGATGATCCCCTGATTAGATGCTCATCTGGGATTCAGAGGACCCAGTTTAATTCCCTCCATCCTGTGCAATTTTGCCCTCTTTGTAAAATGGGAATAACAGTACTGTCCTACCTTGGAGGATAAATGTCTTAATATCAGAGTACCTCACGTCCTTTAACGTAATGGGGACCATACAAGTACATTAGAGACAAGAGTGCCTCTGTTTTCAATGGGCGTGAGAGAGCTGTCTTCCCTCAGTAGCTAGCCTGCCCCTCTCACATTTAACCTCCACATGAAAAACCATGGGCCAATTCCAGTTCTGCTGGCCTAATTCCACTGTCCTGAGTATAGCAAACAGCATGGACCTTGGAGGGAGAACACAAGCTGCAGGAAGGAAGAGGTTGGAGCAGGCACCAGGAAGTCTATTTGCATGCACATGGCTGGAATACTAGCTGCAATTGCAGCATCTCTAGGTAGTTCCTGTAATAAAGAGCCAGTTTAGTTTTACGAACCTGGCATCCTGCCTGCAGGGAATAGCATGAGTGGAGTTACACCAGCAGAAAGTTTGGCCGGGTATGTCTTTATTCTGTTCCAACATACAGAGCTGCAGGTTTTCAGTTTTGTTTCCCCTCACGCTTCTAACCCACCCCAACTGAACCCCACAAAAACCACAATAGTACAGCAATGCCAGATTTGCAGTCTCGTGCCGTTAGCGGCCCCCCCAAAATAACTCATGTCACCATATCTACAACGCAATGCAGGGACATTAATGTCCCCATCCAGGACAACACCAATAGGCCATTTAGTCAGGTATCCTGTTTACTGCAGGGGCTAATCATGGACATTTCAGAGGAAGCAGGAAAAATAGTATAGTATTGCAGCATAAGGAATGCTATTATACTGTGGCAAATGTCACGGTAACCCCATCTGGGGATCAGTTTGTGCCTGAAATCAAGAGGCTAAGTAGCCTATAGGATTATTATCACAGACAATGTAATTGCAAATCGTATTCTCCTTTGTTTAGGTATCTAATCCCTTTTTGGAAATATTCCTGACACATCTCCTTCAGCATCTTGCAAGCCTAATTTAATTAGGTCTCGTGTGACGAGAATTCCCCGTTATCCATTCCACTTTTAATTCCATCTGCTGACCTCTTCCATTATGGCAAAGGGTAAATGTATAGAGGAGTGCATTGGCTCTCTCTGTACCAAGGGGATCTTAAATGATTCCGCCTTGGACCCCAAATTCAGTTATCTCTTTTTTTCCCCCAGGACCCTACATCCCAGAATTCTTTGCACCCCGTTCTCCACAAGGTTTCAAAGAAAATATCTTCAAAGAAATATCACATCGTTCCAGGCAGAAATAGAGGGCCCTTCTCTCTCACCACCCTTTTCCTAGCAGGCAGTGGAGGATCTCAGCTGTTTCTTCTCTCCCCCTGTAGGGGATACCAGCAGTCCTCCCTCCCTCGCATCTGATTGTCATCGAGCATTCTGCTTGACACACCTGAGTTAGCCAGAGGGGACAGGGCTGGCTACTGTTGTCTGTCCTTTGCTGTCTCTAAGAGCAGGGAGATGGAGTGACACTCCGATCAGTGAACTGGCAGGATTTTAACAGAACAATTTCAAGAGGGAAACCTTGTGACCTCCCACAAAAGCCCCAACCAATGTTACATTCGCCTGCAATAGGATCATAACATTTAACTGCTGCAGAGTGTATGGGAGGAGAGAGACTATGTAACTTCTGGCCTTCCTGCAGTTTCCAGAGGTGAGGAGAAAGAGTGGAAGTCCTCCTCCACCCTCGCTGGAAGGAGAGAGAACATAAGAACGTCCATGCTGGGTCAGACCAAAGATCCATTTAGCCCAGTGTCCTGTCTGCTGACAGCGGCCAATGCCAGGTGCTTCACAGGGAATGAACAGAACAGGGAATCGACAAGTGATCTGTCCTCTGTCGCCCATTCCCAGCTTCTGGCAAACAGAGGCTAGGGACACCATCCCTGCCCATCCTGGCTAATAGCCATTGATGGACCCACCCTCCATGAATTTATCTAGTTTTTTGAACCCTGTTATAGTTGTGGCCTTCACAACATCTTCTTGCAAGGAGTTCCACAGATTGACTGTGCATTGTGTGAAAAAATACTTCCTATTATATTGTGCCCCACTTCCCCATTCTGACAGGAGGAGCGTTGTTCAGTGTTTCCTGTTGGAGGGAAGAGACGTAGGTTGGGGGGCGGTGAGCAGATTTGGGGCAGGCGGGGTGGCTACAGACAGACGTGGTCTGAACTCATTTTGAGTCTTCCTTTTTGCCCCGAACTGCAACAAAAAGTTGAAGTTTCAAAATAGTGAAGTGACCTTATGATGGCATTTCAATAAGGTTGAAATGCTCCGTTCTGACTTGATATTAGATATAAAAAAAAGTCAAGGAGGAATTCAAAACAAAGCACTTTGACACATTCCTGGGAAACATTTACATTTTGTTAAATCAGCATTTTCTGGCGGGCAAGGTTCCATCACTAGAGTTCCACACAGCTGGTGTTGTCGGTTTAAAGGGTGGCTACAAAGAGGCCAAAGTGCTAAGGCACCATTGCAAGCCAGGGGCATTTGTGCTCCTAACTCACCAAGGCCCTTTTGAAAGTCACACTCTGAGCTCATATTTAGCTAGGCCGAAAGGTGCGAGCTTAGACTTTCTTCACCTCAAAGCCATGAGCCCGCCCTTCTTCCCTGCACTTACCCGTGTCTATGTGAAGTGGAACACAACCTGCCCCATGAGGTAAAGTGAGGAAACTCTGATACCCAAGAGGGAAATTAACAGCCAGGAGAAAGGAAACTAGCAAGTGAGGAACACGGACCATGCTAGTTATGCTTACACAGAAAGTACCCGCAGTTCACCGCACCGCACTCAAATGTCACCCACTGTTATCTTGGTAAAGAAACTATTCTAAAAGAAACGTTATGAATAAAGACACCCATCTCCTCAGTGTGTCCCCCCCCTGGAGTGCTACCGGGAGCCTCCATTCTCCTCTGCTGTGCATCTTGCTACCTTGTTTCTTTTTCCTCCTTTTACATCCGTCTCTTTGAACAAGGGATTAAATGCATTCAATAATGCATATTCTATATACATATACGACCTTTGACAGCTTTAATCAACATTTGGAATTTAAATACGTAGCCAAATTCCCCCATGAATTGGTCAGACTTTTACATCTGCCTTGAAATCAATATCCTGCATCAGTGACTAAATAAAATTAGCAGTGCCCTGGGACTGAAGTTGAAACCTACAGTTGTCCCTGCCCCCACTCCATCCTCCACTGGATCATGACACAGTTACCAAGCAGCGAATTTGAAAGTGCAACGTCAGAGACAGAGAGCTTTGGAGAACCGTGTTTCTGCAGAGGGGTGAGATATAGGCCGGGGGAATGCTGAACTAGAGGTTTTAGCTCTAGTCAAATGTGAGCATTTTCCAAAGAAATGGGGATGGATCACTTGAAGATCACCTGCTCTATTGATTCCCTCTGAGGCACCGGGCACTGGCCACAGTTGGAAGACAGGATACTGGGCTACACGGACCATTGGTCTGACCCAGTCTGGCTACACTGAGGGTCTTATGTCAATTTCCATTTTGAGGAAAGCCATTTTTCACTGAAAAAAAATGTTTTCAAATGAAAATCGTTGGCTTGCTCTGGTTAGCTCTTCAAAGTGTCTCATTTGCTTGAGGTCAGCGTATGTGCAGACAGCTCCTTTTCTGCATTGACATTCCTCTTCTGCACCAAACCAGAGCAGAAATCCAAAAGCACCCGCCATTTATGGTATGTAGAGCTGTGACTAGCAGGGCCCAGAACCTCAGATCGTATAAACCAGCATAACTCTTCGGGCTTTGAGTTATCAAAAGTGAAAAGCTTCAACCGAAACCTCAAGAGTTTAGATCAACCTTCCCCCTCACCCAACCCCAAACATCAGTTTTTGGATTAAACTTTTTGGTTTTTGAGAAAAATGCAACAATTTCAGAAGAAACATTTCTATTTTTGCTAAATCTTTAGTAGGAACAAAAAGCCGTTTCCCAACCAGCTCTAGAAGTTACATCTGTGCATCATGTCAGTCTGTTATCCTGCAGCCATCAGAGACATTTAGACAACAGACTTTCAGGAGATGCCATGGCAAGCACATAGGAATGGCCATACTGGGTCAGACTAAAAGTCCATCCAGCCCAGTCCATCCGACAGTGGCCAATGCCAGGTGCCCCGGAATGAGTGAACTTAACAGGTAATGATCAAGTGAACTCTCCCCTGCCATCCATCACCCCCCCACCCCCCAACAAACAGGGACACCATTCCTTACCTATCCTGGCTAATAGCCATTAATGGACTTAACCTCCATTAATTTATCCAGTTCTCTCTGTAGAAGCAAATATAGGATGGCTTTGTTTCAGGCCTAAAATATAGTCAAGTTAAGCATAAGGCCTGCTATAAAACAAAATAAAAAGAGGAAGGCAAAAGATTATGATCTGAGCCTTCAGACAACATAGGTCAAAGATATATGGATATGAAACCCGGTCCCTGCTAACCGCAATAATATCTCCTTTTAGCCTTGTAGGATGTTAGGCTGACCACGATTACCCGGTTGTTGTTGAAAAACATGTTTTTATTCTAACTTACTAATGTTAAGAATATGATGATTTGATTGGTACTTAATTGCATTTATTCCTTATATGGCACAAATAAGTAAAGTTGGGACTTTTCCAGATCGGGAAGTGCCATGTGGACGTGTGATGCTTGCATGATCTATATGTATGACGCTTGCATAATTAATAAGTATCTATAAAAATCATGGAGATTGTTGCAAAGGGGGGGAAGATAGCCAATTCTGCACTTGCAGGTGTCAGACTGCTGCTTCTTCCCCAAGCATCGATGTTTGACTGCAGTAAAGGCCTCAGGCTAATTTCTGAATCCAAAATATAAGAGTGGTCATTTATTCCACAACATCTCTTAAACCATGTTATATTCTTTACCTTCACAACCTCCTCAGGCAAGGAGTTCCTCAGGTCACTGTGTTGTTTGGAAGAAGAACTTCCTTTTATTTGTTTTAAACCTGCTGCCCATTAATTTCATTTGGTGACCCCTAGTTCTTATATTATGGGAACAAGTAAATAACTTTTCCTTATTCACTTTCTCCTTACCACTCATAATTTTATATACCTCTATCATATCCTCCCCCCCAGTCTCTTCCTTTTTTTTCAAGTGAAAAAGTCCTTGCCTCTTTAATCTCTCCTCATATGGGACCTGTTCCAAAGTCCTAATAATTTTAGTTGCTCTTCTCTGAACCTTTTCTAATGCCAGTATATCCTTTTTGAGATGAGGAGACCACATCTGTACACAGTATTCAAGATGTGGGTGCACCATGGATAAGGGCAATAAGATATTCTCTGTCTTATTCTCTATCCCGTTTTTAATGATTCCTAACATGCTGTTTGTTTTTTGACTGCTGCTGCAAACTTGTGTGGATGTCTTCAGAAAACTATCCACCATCACTCCAAGATGTTTTTCCTGATTAGTTGTAGTTAAATTAGCCCCCATCATATTGTATATATAGTTGGGGTTATTTTTTCCAATGTGCGTTACTTTACATTTATCCACATTAAATTTAATTTGCCATTTTGTTGCTCAAACACTTAGTTTTGTGAGATCTTTTTGAAGTTCTTCACAGTCTGCTTGGGTCTTAACTATCTTCAGCAGTTTAGTATCATCTGCAAACTTTGACACCTCACTGTGTACCCATTTCTCCATCTCATTTTTGAATCGGTTGAATAGGATTGGTCCTAGGACTGACCCTTGGGGAACATTAGTTACCCCTCTCCATTCTGAAAATTTACCATTTATTCCTACTCTTTGTTCCCTGCCTTTTAACCAGTTCCCAGTCCACGAAAGGATCTTCCCTCTTATGGAGGACAGGGAGGGACTATGCTCTGGGTAGAACCTGGCATCTGTCACTGTCGGCTTACTGCAGGCACAGAGATTTCAACAGGGAGCATCAGGCTGGCTCATGACAAGACTAGACTCCTGGACATCTTGGAATGGTATCACCTTGGTCATGAGTGAGGAGTCCCCTGCTAAGCCTTCACTAGAGAACTCACAAGCAACATGATTTTTCATGGCACAAAGCTTCTGCAAGTTTCATCGGCGGTACACGATCTAGCCTACATTAGAGGCAAACTTGCCTCTCGAGGAAATAGGCAATCTTCCCACCTTAACCAAAAGGACAGGGGAACAGTAAGAACTAGGGTCAAACGGTACCTCAAGCACTGAGCAAGGACTGTGTTCTGCCCGCCTGGCCACCAGAATTTGCCTTGCCTTTTCCCAGGACTTTTTGTGGCGCTCCACCATTTGTCCACAGGAACCTGATCTCACCCACACTGTCACCCAGCACATCAGATAGGTCAGTGCATCAGCAAACAGCAACCCCCCAAAAACAGTTTTCACTTCTTGGGGCACGCAGGGCTGTGAGTCACCATGTTGCCACTTGCCTCCAGCATGAAGCTGTCTTGCCTTTGTCAGCTGGCTGTTAGCTTCCTAACATAACCAGTCTGTCAGTGACTCAAACACTCTCCTCTGGGTTATCCCAACCCTCTTTTGCCTTGCAGGTTGACAACAGATGCACCCCCTCCCCATGAGTCCTTTCAAAAGTGTCCCCCTTTGGTATCAAGTCCCTGGTCACCAGATCCCCATCCCTGACTCTGCTCCCAAAGGAATGGAGTGCCATGATTTACCAGTTTTATCTTAGACCCCTCCTGTAATATGCATCGCCCTTGAGTTCAATTATGAAACAAAAAGGAAATGTATTTAAAAAAAGAATAGAGATTCAAATAAAAAGCAGCGTGAGAGAGGGGAACAAATGGTTGAACAGTGAAATCCTTGCTGATCTTAAATGCAAAAAAGAAGCTTACAAGAAGGGGAAGATTGGGCAAATGACCAGGGAGGAATATAAAAATATTGCTCAGGCATGCAGGAGTGAAATCAGGGAGGCTAAATCACACTTGGAGTTGCAGCTAGCAAGGGATATTAAGGGTAACAAGAAGAGTTTCTTTAGGTATATTAGCAACAAGAAGAAAGTCAAGGGAAGTGTGGGCCCCTGACTGAATGAGGGAGGCAATCTAGTGACCGAGGATGTGGAAAAAGCAAATGTACTCAATGCTTTTTTTGCCTCTGTCTTCACGGACAAGGTCAGCTCCCAGACTACGCACTGGGCAGCACAGCATGGGGAGGAGGTGACCAGCCATTTGTGAAAAAAGAAGTGGTTCAGGACTATTTAGAAAAGCTGGACGAGCACAAGTCCATGGGGCCGGATGCGCTGCATCCGAGGGTGCTAAAGGAGTTGGTGGATGTGATTGAAGAGCCTTTGGCCATTATCTTTGAAAACTCATGGTGATTGGGGGAGGTTCCGGATGACTGGAAAAAGGCTAATGTAGTGACCATCTTTAAAAAAGGGAAGGAGGAGGAACCAGGGAACTACAGGCCAGTCAGCCTCACCTCAGTGCCTGGAAAAATCATGGAGCAGGTCCTCAAGGAATCAATCCTGAAGCACTTAGAGGAGAGGAAAGTGATCAGGAACAGTCAGCATGGATTCACCAAGGGCAAATCATGCCTGACTAACCGAATTGCCTTCTATGATGTGATAACTGGCTCTGTGGATGAGGGGAAAGCAGTGGATGTGATATACCTTGACTTTAGCAAAGCTTTTGATACGGTCTCCCACAATATTCTTGCCAGCAAGTTAAAGATGTATGGGCTGGATGAATGGACCACAAGGTGGATAGAAAGCTGGCTGGATCGTTGGGCTCAATGGATAGTGATCAATGGCTCCATGTCTAGTTGGCAGCCGGTATCGAGCGGAGTGCCCCAAGGGTCGGTCCTGGGGCCGGTTTTATTCAATATCTTTATCAGTGATCTGGAGGATGGTGTGGACTGCACCCTCAGCAAGTTTTCAGATGACACTAAACTGGGAGGAGTGGTAGATACGCTGGAGGGTAGGGATAGGATACAGAGGAACCTAGACAAATTAGAAGACTGGGCTAAAAGAAATTTTATGAGGTTCAACAAGGAGAAGTGTAGAGTCCTGCACTTAGGACGGAAGAATCCCATGCACTGCTACAGAGTAGGGACCGAATGGCTAGGCAGCAGTTCTGCAGAAAATGACCTAGGGATTACAGTGGATGAGAAGCTGGATATGAGTCAACAGTGTGTCCTTGTTGTCAAGAAGGCTAATGACATTTTGGGCTGTATAAGTAGGGGCATTGCCAGCAGATCGAGGGACGTGATTGTTTCCCTCCATTCAACATTGGTGAGGCCTCATCTGGCGTACGGTGTCCAGTTTTGGGGCCCACACTACAAGAAGGATGTGGAAAAATTGGAAAGAGTCCAGAGAAGGGCAACAAAAATGATTAAGGGCCTGGAGTGCATGACTTATGAGGAGAGGCTGAGAGAACTGGGATTGTTTAGTCTACAGAAGAGAAGACTGAGGGGAGATTTGATAGCTGCTTTCAACTACCTGAAATGGGGTTCTAAAGAGGATGGATCTAGACTGTTCTCAGTGGTAGCAGATGACCGAACAAGGAGTAATGGTCTCAAGTTGCAGTTGGGAAGGTTTTGATTGGATATTAGGAAAAACTTTCTCACTAGGAGGGTGGTCAAGCATTGGAATGGGTTTCTTAGGGAGCTGGTAGAATCAGGCTTGATAAAGCCCTGGCTGAAATGATTTAGCTGGGGATTGGTCCTGCTTTGAGCAGGGGGTTGGACTAGATGACCTCCAGAGGTCCCTTCCAACCCTATGATTCTATGATGGTTACATCTAAAACAACATCACATCACACATTCTAATGACTAAACTTAGCTATCAAATTGTCCTCCTGCCTAAAGAAAGTTAGCTCACCCCAAATTCTGGTCAGTGTTTTCACCCAAGCCTGGCTGAAACCCATTTGTCATGAAGCCAAATCACTCTCAGTTTACTTCCTAGGTGAAGGATGCCAAGGTGTCTTTTTTGCACCCCTCAATATATCAGAACAGAGCTTTCCTGATGGGGGGGGGGGTGGGGGAGGATTGGGGAAACTCTATTTTGATCCTGTTGATCCCTTCCTGTTAGTTTCCTTCTTAAGTCTCCACCCGCTCTTCATTTGACTTAGGATGCTAATAGACATCTATTGACATACAAGACACTTTGGTTGCCTCCGGAGATAATTCATAGAATCTCAGAGTTGGAAGGGACCTCAGGAGATCATCTAGTCCAACCCTCTGCTCAAAGCAGGACCAATCCCATTTTTGCCCCATATCCCTAAATGGCCCCCTCAAGGACTGAGCTCACAACCCTGGGTTTAGCAGGCCAATGCTCAAACCACTGAGCTATCCCCCCCCCCCCCAATTGTTTCCCCATCTCTTATCTGGAGGAGTTGGTCTCAAGATACGCTACTTTCAAGTGACCCATTTTTAAACTAGACACCTAGAGACCATGATTGTTAGTCCATATATACAATAAGTCCTCCCACATTCTCCATACATACATCTCACAATGGTTACGACCACCAGTGTGACAGGTTCATTAGAAACAGTACTTGACGTGCTTTTGGGGAACCTAAGTGAGCCCAGTACCCCATTATACCCCACTGCCCTTTGCCAGTGTGGCATCAAGAGGGTCTTGGGTCACAGAGGTTTCCATTTTACATAGTCCCATCATCCCCATACATTAGAGTGCTCCAAGCAGGGTTGGTCTGCAGGGGACACTGGGTTCATGTCCTAGTTTTTTGTTTGTTTTTAAATCTTCCCTGACAGAGGTTCAAACCCTGACCTCCTCACTGATGAGATCAACTCCAATGATCTCATCCTGTTTCCTCACAATAGACATTCGCCCACCTCACAGACACAACCGCACCGTTTGACATGACTGCACCTCTGTACTCAAGGGACAGCAATAGCAGACGTCAAGCTGTTCTAAGCTTCTTCATTAATATCCTCCAACGTGGAACATCTCAACAAAGACATCAAACCTTCCTTTCAAAACTGTCACACAGAACAAGTAGGAGACATGAACTCATACGAAATATGAATGGAGACGTCTCACGAGCAGAAAATATGCCCCATGGCTGCATAGTGCCTTTATCTGGCCATTCAAGAAACACTGTCAAGCAGTTTATGCTGCAGAACTGACCTATCTTCAAATTAATTTAATCTGGTAGGAAATGCCATCTGAAGTTTAAATGTCTGATTTTACATCCCTCTTTTGGCACTGTAGCGGGGTGACCACCCGCTCCCTGCCTGGAAGGGCTGGAATAGCCCAGGGAAGGGGTTGTGGGTGGGAGCCAGCAAACTCCCAGGCTTGATTGGGAAGCAGGCTCAGCTGGGTGGCCACGCCCCAAACACTGGCAGGCCTGATATAAAGGCTGAGAGGCAGGGGCCTAGGACAGAGAGTCTCTGCTTCTAGAGGAAGACAGGCCTAGCTGCTGGGGCTTAAGCAAGGTACCTGGATTGGGGCAGGGCTGGGGCAAGGCACTGGGAGCTGGGGAAGCTCTAGCCTGAGAGCCCCAGGCTGCAGGGCCTAGAGGAAGGCCCGACCCAGGGGTACTGGGGTTGCAGGGGGCAGCCCATGGCTAGCGATAGAAGCAGCAGGCCAACCCCCCTTGCTGGTGATGAGAGGCCAGGATACTGCAGTCTGCCCCAGTGAGCGGGGGCAAGTGATGACTGGCAGTGGTGCATTCTGAGGTGAGGTGGGGATAGGGGATGGAGGGTTCCCCCCAGGGAGGGGACCCTTAGACCTAAGGGGGTACTGCAGGAGTGCAGCACCCGCAGTTAGAGGGCACTGGGGTCCGGGAGGGACACGGGGCCAGAACAGGAGCGGGGCATTGGCCTGCGGAGGTCGCTCCAGACGCTGGAGAGCTAATTCCCAGACACGGCCAGCAGGAGGCGCCGCAGGGGTGAGTCGTCGCCCTGCTACAGGCACCAAGAGCTAAGTCATCCCTTTCCATAAGTGAGTCCCAGGGAAGGGGACATATACCATGGAACATTCAGAGCTTGCAGGATTCACTTCTGAAAAGGAGGGGTGCAGGAAAGAATTGGGACACAACAAAGCAGACAATGGTGAGAACATGGCCTTTAACGGGGAAAAAGTAGCTAGACACAAAACTGCCATGGATTGACTGTTCTAACTCTGCGATTCCTTTTCTTATATGGGTCTGCAGGTACCCAGATAGGTTTTCCCTAGAATTCTTTTGGTGGATGCCCTGGAGCAGTGGAGAGTCTACATAAGCTACAAAAACAGGAGTGAAGCAAGGCCCTGGTAAGGAACTTTGTGGCTAAACTAGAAGAGTGGATGAGGGAGATCTCTGCCCCCCAAAGAACATCAGAACAAAACAAAACAAAACCACCTACATGAGATAGATTTCTTAGTCCCACCCCTTGTTCCTATAGCAAGCAGCTGGTCCCTCAGAGCAGCACGAGATATGAAAGGCCAATGTAATTGTCATCATGGTATCTTTTAGAACGTCCCACGTCCGTAGATCTTAATTTTCTTCCGTTGATATTTATTTAAAGTACAGTGAAACCTCGATATAACGGACTAATTCGGGCGAGGGGGTGTCCGTTAAAGCCGAAAGTCCGTTAAATCGGGGTTTCACTGTACTCGATAACATTCAATGCCACCTTCCAGCGAGGCAGCATAGCACCTGATTTACCTCTTAGTTTACGATCTATGGTGAAACGTAGAACATCAGAAATGAAGTATGTTTTGTTCTGGAGTGTGACGGCGCGACGACTCACCCCTGTGGCACCTCCTGCTGGCCTGCTGGGAATTCGCTCCCTAGCCCTCGGAGCGCCCTCTGCAGGACAGTGTCTTGCTCTCCGCTGGCCCCAGTGTCCCCCTCAGATCCTGGTGCCCTTTTACCTGTGGTGTTGCGGCCTGGCAACCCCCACACTCTGCCTCGGTCTCCCCTTCTTGGGGAACCCCCAACCCACTATCCCCACCTTGCCTCAGTCTGCAGCTACCACCCGTCAAAAACAAGCCCCCATTCCCTGGGGCAGACTGCCGTGTAAGAGCCAGTCATCATAGGCAAGGGGGGGTTGGCCTGCTGCCCTTCCCTGCAAACCAGTACCTCGGCGGGCCTTGGAGGAGGCCTTGCAGCCTGGGGAGGTGCCAGTCTGGATCTCCCTGGCTCCTCTGGCCTTTCCCAGCCCTCCTTCACTCCCAGTAACCTTTCTGCAGGCCCTGCTCCCTCCAAAACTGGAGAGAGACAGTCTGAGATCCTGGCTCACAGCCTTTTTATACAGGCCAGCTGTGGCCTGATTGGGGTGTGGCCCAATTGCCCTCCCCCAGTCAGCCCAGCATAGCAGCTGTTAGCCCCAGCCTTCTCCCAGGGCTGACTTTAACCCCGTTTCTGCTGGAGTGGGGCAGCCACCCGACTACATGGAGTGTAGGTGATCACTGTTGAGTCCTCTTTAGCTTCTGGTGCCAGTCTTGACTGCAAGAAGTGCAGTCACATGATTGATCAGTCAAGCTAAAGTACCTCCTCAGTTTGAAAGACAGTCCTCAGTGGAGCTCGTCTGGAGTTTTTAAAGGTTGTTTTTTTAAATCATTGACCTCAGCCAAACTGGTGGATAATTTATATTTTTTCCGATGTCGACTGTTATCAGAGGAAATGTCCTCAGTCAGGACTTACTGTTTTTGTGTTTTATCTGTGCAGCAAATTCCATGAAGCGAAATTTAATGCCAAAGCAGTAAGATCTGCATTCCTGGGGAATGACTGGGGCATTGTCTTTGAATCGGCTGCAAACACAAGCTGATAAAGCACTCCTTGGATTAGTCAGTCATGTCCTCTTTTGCTGGACAGGGATACAAAATTGCAAAGGATTTCCTCAAGGGGACCATGGCTTCTCCTGTCGGGCACACCATGCCAAGAAGCAAGTAAGCAACCATGCTGTTTAGTAAAGTCAAACATCATTTTGCTCCTGACTTATACTGAGGTAGTGAGATCTCGGGCCTCCGTCGCATGGAGTGAAACAGAAGATTAGTATGGAGTGGCCAGATGTTTTGCATTAGTGTCCGGGGGAAAGGAAGATGTCATCTCATCTCATCTTTCTCCAAGAGCTGATTGTTTCGCAACTTGCATATGCTGCAATGGGGAATCCACCTAGCAAGAATAAGCAATAGAAAGAAACCAAGGGACCGATTTCTCTACTTCCTAGCACCCTGTGTGGCCATTTAAACCTGGGCAAGGTGTGCACAAAACACTGCCAGATTCGCCTTTCATACTCCCTGTGCACAGGTGGAAATATCTGTACAAGGCTCAGGCAACATAGAACCAGACCCTGGATCTGGAACAGCATTACCAAACCTCCAAGAATCAGGAAGGGACCATTCTGAGCTTGGCAATTTACATGGGGGCCAACGTAATTAGGCATGTGATTAAAGTTAAGCATGTGCTTAAGTGCTTCCATATTCCGGGGCTTAATGAATTCTCCTTGTTCAAAGATGGTCGCCAGAAGGAAAGTAATACCTCCGTGTCATTGACCCATCTCTGCCATGTACCTGAGGTGCTGGCAAATCAGAAACAGCCCCAAGGCAAGGCAAAGTGTGTGTTCAACACTCATTGTGCCCGTTCTGTACTGATTTACAGCTCTGTGAAATCCACTTGATTTCAGTGGAATGGCATTGAGGAAAGTCCAGCGAGGAATTTACTCAGGTCTGCTCCGGCTGTTTTAATCTCTTCAGGGCCGGTGACAGGGGGGTACAACGGGTAGAGCTGTACCGGGCACTGGACTTGAGGCGGGGCCCCTGAAGTCTGGGGACCAGTACACAGCTGTACCCGTAGTCGTCCCCCCTGGGCACCGCATCTCCCTGGCCGCTCTTTCCCTGGCTGTGTCCGGCGCCGCGGCCGGCTGCCTCCCGAGCCCTTCAGCCGGCTGCTCGTCCCGCGCCCCAGGAGCCGCCCCGAGGCACCCCCGGCTGCAGCGTTTCCCCCGCTCACCTGCATCAAGAGCCAGGCCAGCCCTTGGCGGGGGGGGGGCACAAATGCTCAGAGTAGGGGGGCCCCAAATGCTCAGAGTAGGGGGCCCCAAAATTTCTGTCACCGGCTCTGAATCTCTTTCCTGTAGAATACAGCAGGCCCCGTGTAGGGCTGAGAAGGGCAATGGCAGGTCTTTCTCCAGCTGTACATCCAACTCCAAGGCCAGCGTTTCCCCAAAGAGATCAGCACATACTTCTCTGAAGCCACGTCAGAACAGAGCATTACCCCATGTTGTGGGAGTTCCTGTGTCCTCAGAATCATAGACTATCGGGGTTGGAAGAGACCTCAGGAGGTCATCTAGTCCAACCCCCTGCTCAAAGCAGGACCAATCCCCAATTAAAGCATCCAACAAATTTTTACCCCATATCCCTAAATGCCCCCCCTCAAGGATTGAACTCAACCCTGGGTTTACCAGGCCAATGCTCAAATCACTGAGTTAACCCTCTGCCCCACCCTCGTTACAGTGCTTAGTCTCATCACATTTCCAAATTCTGCAAACGTTGGCGACTTTACACAGTGCCTTCTCAACCTGGGCATTGCAACCCGCAGTAAAAAGGGTTGTGAACAGGTGCCTAGGGGGAAATGGAGCCAGCTGGCCTTTCCCCTATTGCTAAATGGAAGGGGGAGGTAGAAGGGAAGGAGGGACGTGCCCCAGCAAAGTGACAGGGAGCCTTGGTATGGAAAAGCTCAAGAAGCCGGGCATCGTACACAGCATCCACGAATGTCCAAATGAGGATTCTGATTAGCAGTCAAGTGTTCTCGGCTTTTCTGAAACACACTCCCTGAATTGCTGTTCATTCCTACCCTGCGAGTTACACAGGAAGTGCCCTCTCATTCACTTACATTTAACCAGCTTTTATAAAGCAAAGAGAACAAAAATAATTTGTTCCCATGGAATTGTAGGTTAAGGGAATCAAATAACATGTTCACCCAACACATACAGTCACTTTACTATTACCGAAGGTTACCTATTTCATTAAACAAAGCCTACCTGTCTTATAGGGTTGAGTTTGGGGGTAATCAATGTATTGCACAAATTTTGCTGTTTATTCCCCTTCTTATTTGTCCCACTCTTTGTTATAAACCCTTCAATACACCTTATTTGATTTTATCTTTACTGATTGACTCCTCATTATTGGGGTGGGGGTGGGGAGTCCTCTCTGCAGGCGAAGGGATCGTACCAGATGACGCATGCTGGACAGGAAGGCCTAACTTAGGGAGACAGAAAGCATAAGGGTCTCTTGTCTTACCACACACTCCTCCTTTGCCTTGCAGTCCTTTCCCCCTTAACAATGTATGTACAGAACAAAAGACGAAAGAATACGCTAGCATACAGTATGAGTTTGGCGGGATTGCTTCATGACACTGCCTTCTCCAACCTCACGTTTTTCCCAGTTTTATCGGCAGTGAGATTATTTATTTAAATAAGTTATGAGGGCACAGACAGAATTTTACCAGTAGCATCTGGCCAACAAAATACGGCCTTAGCAGACTGATAACAGATTTACTCACAGAAATAGTAGTTTTACAAGTGCAATTATAATTTTTTTCTCAGCTCTTGCCTCCTGCCTGTCAATAATGACCAATTAATTAGTAGGGCTGTTGATTAGTCACAGTTAACTCACATGATTAACTCAAAAAAATTAATCATGATTAATCGAAGTTGTAATCGCACTGTTATACAATAGAATACCAACTGAAATTTATTAAATACTAGCAAAATACCCGGCGTTGCTCGGGTTCGTTGGAGGGGGGAGAGCTCAGAGAGTGCGTGGTCCGTTGGAAGGGGGGGGGGGGGGGGAGATTTTAAAAATTTTCGATTCTTACCTGAGGGGGGAGAGAGCTGAGCGAGTACGGGAGCCGTTGGAGGGCGGAGGGGGGATAGAGCTGAGGGAGTGGGGGGGCCATTGGAGCCAAAGATTGGGAGCCACAGAAGCAAAGCATTGTGAGGTAACCCAGGTGGCAGGGCAAGTGATGACAGAGCCACTCACTGATCTGGAGTGTACCCTAGAATGTTGTACCCACATTCTCCACACCAGCTCCCCATGTCTTCACCCCCTTCTCTCTGCTTCCTCCCTGCCAGCCGCCACCCCCTTCTGCCCCCCAACCTTCCGCCTCCACGTTCCCTTTCTTCACCTCTCTTTTTTATTATTTATCCCCGGTCTCCACTGGGCCTGGATGCCCCCAGCTTCTTCCCTTCACCCAGCCCCTAAGAAAGTAGAGGTGGAGGTGGGGAGAAGAGGAGCTGCTGGCCTGTAGCTCAGTCTCCTCCCTGCCAGGTCAGGCTTCCACTTGCTCTGCACTCAGCACCAGCCGGGGCTGGGAGAGGGGCCCAGCTCAGACGGAGAGGGGCAAGCAGTCTCAGCCATTGCCTCCAGCCTGCCTGGTAGGAGCAAGAGCAGCCCCTATAGGCACAAGGCCCCAGGGCAGCCCCCTCTTCCAGATGAGGGGCTTCTGTTCTGGAGCTGACTGACTGGCAGCTACAAAGACAGGCAGGAGTGTTCAGCGGAGCGCCGCTGCCCAAAGCAGTGCCAGAAACTCTCCTCCGATGCCCACCCTGAAGTCTTTCCACCAGCCGACTGAACCTTGGCATGGGTGACAAGCACTGTGTCAGTTGTTCCTTAGTTGGCAGATTGCAGGGGCCTCCCTTGAGCCGCCTAAAAATCTGCCCAAGCTAGAAAGGAACATTTTTTTGTCCTGATGCTACAGCATCATGCATATTATTGCTTGATTTGCCTGGCAGTTCCTTTCGCATGGGTTACATCATAGTATCTCAGCTCTTCTCCATATGTTATCAGCTGCTAAAAAGACTAATCTGACAAATATCTGACACTAAAAGTATCGCTGTTAAGTGCTGATATAGTTTAAACAGATTGCTAATGGCACCACTGACTCTTTCCCCGACAACCATTCCTAGCAAATATTCATCACACAGGCATTACATATGCTTTTATATTTCTTACACTAAACTTTGCCCGATAAGGACAAAATAAGGACACTCCCTTGATATATGGAATCAGTCTGATTTAAACAAGACGCATTTATTACAGAAAACAGCTACAGCCAGAGACACCAATAAATAGCCTTCCACACAGCTCCAGTCCCAGCTTTGTCTCCCTTGTTTACCAGGCACCACATGGTGTTTGGAATTCTATGCAGCAGCCAGAGACATCCATGGCTGAATAACACACTGCATGTAAACATACCATTACATGCTGTGACAGATCGCCTTCTACCCCACTTCAAACACAGGCAGGAAACTCTTCTTTGGCTCCAACAGTGCTCTTTATTTCACAGTGCGGCCCCACCACCAATATACACACTTTATACACAGCTCTGCAGCTTACAGCTCTACACAACTCTATATAGTTCAGCATATATATATCTTCTCTCCCTCCCCCCCCCCCTACCATACCACCAACCCCCTGGGCTTCCTTCCTGGCAGGCTTTTATCCCCCTGAGGGAGGCTGCCAGGTGCAACCCATCCAGGCTGATTGCCCTGCAGCCCAGGTGGCTGATTAGGCCTCTCTGCAGGGAGGTTTGCAGAGGGTTTTTCTCCCTCTTAAAGGGGCGGCAGGCTGGGTAAGGCCCACCCTGCCACAATGCCCAATGCTACAGGGTGCTAAGTACCCTCAGCTCCGAGTAGATCTACTCCTGACCCTACTACAATATGAGGACAAATGTGTCTGGAGCTAAGTGACATGATCTGATTCTGCACCCAATGAGTTTAACTCTCATGAACAGGACCTCTCTCTCTTCCCCACCCCTCATTCATTCATAGCTCTTGTTATTTTTCTGAACACTCTGATTTACAGTTTTGACTCTTTCCCCAGGTTTCTGTTTCTTCTCAGTTTGTCCCACCAACCTGCATTTTCAATCTCAGCCATCTCCTCTCTCTTTCCCATCTTTCCAGATCTCTCTGTCCCAGTTCTGTGGCTCAGATGCTGGCCTGGCATAACAGACTAACATTCCCACTGATGTTAAGAGTAGAACCACAGGCCCGAATTTGGCCAAGCACCTCCACCTTCAGTCTTATAGCCTGGGCTTCCACATCCAGCTGTCTAGGACTCATTTAAGAAGAGTGATACATTGCACCTTCGTCAGCAGCTTCACACTGGGCTGACATAGGGCGTCCTCAGTGGGGGGCTAGGTCATTGGTGATCTTGATCAGATAAAGTCTCCCTGGATATCAGGGAAATGAGAGGCTAAGAAACAGGAAGACAACTGACTTCAGTTTTGACAGCCACACACAGAGGAGCCCCTCTGGGAGCCTGGAGACTTTGCCTAAAGTAACTAATCCCACCAAGTCCCCTTCTTAAACCCATTTTTCTTGCCAGATGTATGAAAGCCTGACAGAAGAGACCAAGGGGGGCAGATTTATTTATATGAACTCTCTACCCTGTTTCCTATGCAACATTCAGGGAAGGAACCACTTGGGCTATCAATTAATGGCAGTTAACTCACACAATTAACTCAAAAAAATTAACCGTGGTTAAAAAAATTACTTGTGACTAATCACACTTATAGCAATAGAATACCAATTGAAATTTATTAAATATTTTTGGATATTACATTTTTTTGGATATTTTCAATATTAATTTCAATTACAACACAGAATACAAAGTGCACAGTGCTCATTTTATGTTGTTGTTTTTATTACAAATATTTGCACTGTAAAAATGATAAACAAAAGAAATGATATTTTTCAATTTGCCTCATACATGTACTGTAAAGCAATCTTTTTACCACGAAAGTGTAAACTTACAAATGCAGATTTTTTTTTTACATAACTGCACTCAAAACCAAAAATGTACAAAACTTTAGAGCCTACAAGTCCGCTCAGTCCTACTTCTTATTCTGCTAATCGCGAAGGCAAACTAGTCTGTTTATATTCATGGGAGCTACTGCTGCTGGATTCTTATTTACAATGTCACCTGAAAGTGAGAACAGGCATTCGCATGGCACTTTTGTAGACGGCGTTGCAAGGTATTTACAGGCCAGAGATGCTAAACGTTTGTATGCCCCTTCATGCTTCAGCCACCATTCCAGAGGACATGCTTCCATGCTGATGCTCATTAAAAAAATAATGTGTCAATTTAATTTGTGACTACACTGCTAGGGGGGAGAATTGTACGTCTCCTGCTCTGTTTTACCCGCATTCTGCTTTATGTTTTAGCCATCTTGGATGATGACCCGGCACATGTTTGTTTTAAGACCACTTTCACAGCAGATTTGACAAAACACAAAGATGGTACCTATCAAGGCTGCCTCCTCACTCTGGCACTTCAAGTGCAGAAGGGAGGGGGCACAAGGATTAAAAAAAATTAATACGGGACCCTTCAGGCTGGTATTAAAAGGTTACAGCTTTTCTCTGACCTTGGATGGATAGATGCTGCCACCTCACAAGTGCAACCCCCCCGACCCCCTTTTTAGAGAACCCAGGAAGGTGCACTTTGGAATTCCTTCCTGTGAGGTCTCACAAGCCCTGTCACCCTCCCCCCCCCTTAAAGAGAGAAAGAAAAACAAAGGAAATCAGCTGCTGCCACCAGCTAATTAAACAACACATGCACAAACCTTTTAGGATACAACCCCCCCCCCCCCAATCCTGTTCTTAAAAAAGGGTAAATTTTATTAAAAACCAAAAGAAAGAAAATCCATCTGGAACTTAGGCGATTGCTAGATTTAAAAAGAGCAAAAATAATAATTAAGTATTAAGAAAGTTGTTTTTTTTTTTTGAGGTCCAGCTTAATGGTTACAAGCAAAATGAAAGCACCTGGGGTTAGTAGAGAGGAATCCACAAGCCAATAAGAAATAAGAGATTAAATCTAAGAGCGTCTTCCTACACATTTCCTGATCTACTGACATATCTGGGGTTTTAAATGAGTAGGTCTAGGTATGATCTGATGATTTTTCCATGCCTTGCTCGAAGCTCTTACAGCATAACTCCAACCCTGTCTCTGCTTTGTCCCCTCACTCTGGAGAACAACAGAGAGAGACAGACGAAGGGGAAGATTTTTCCCAATTTTAAAAAGTGCTAGCCCTTCCCATTGGCTCTTTTGCTCAGGTGCCCACCCCTTCCTTCTACCTATGGGCTTTTTAACCTTTTACAGGTAAAACAAGTAGAAAACAGCTACTAACAGGGATTTTATAGCTACTGGCTGGCTGGGTGTCCATAAACACGAGCAACCTCCTCACTCTTCATTTATCACACGTACTGATGTGAGATTTTTAACAACAGCTACAGCACTCGCCCCAAAGTTTAAGAATCTGAAGTGCCTTCCAAAATCTGAGAGGGACAAGATGTAGAGCATGCTTTCAGAAGTCTTAAAAAAGCAACACTCCTCTACGGAAACTACAGAACCCAAACCACCAAATAAGAAACCAACCTTCTGCTAGTGGCATCTGACTCAGCTGATGAAAATGGACATGCGTCGGACCGCATTGCTTTGGATCGTTATCAAACAGAACCCGTCATCAGCATGGACACATGTCCTCTGGAATGGTGGTTGAAGCATGAAGGGACATGGGACTCTTTAGCGCATCTGGAATGTAAATATTTTGCAACGCCGGCTACAACAGTGCCATGCAAACGCCTGTTCTCACTTTCAGGTGATGTTGTAAACAAGAAGCGGGCAGCATGATCTCCTGCAAATTGTTACCAACCTTGTTTGAGAGAGCCACCGGCTGAACAAGAAGTAGGACTGAGTGGCTCTAAAGTTATACGTTATGACATTGTTTTATTTTTGAATGCAGATATTTTGGACATAAGTCTACATTTGTAAGTTCAACTTTCATGATAAAGAGATTGCACTACAGTACTTGTATTAGGTGAAATTAAAAATACAAATTTTTTGTTTTGTATAGTGCAAATATTTGCAATCAAGAGTAAATATAAAGTGAGCACTATACACATTGTATTCTGTGTTTTAATTGAAATTAATATATTCAAAAATGTAGTAAACATACAAAAATATTTAAATTAAATGGTATTCTGTTGTTGTTTAACAGCACGTTTAATCGCGATTTATTTTTTTAATTGCTTGACAAACCTGCTTTCCACATTAACCTTAGTTTCTGGCCAAGGAAGTAGCTGTGATGGATGCAGAAACATTCATTCAGTCTTCTTTAATTTCCTTCCAGTATATGTCTCTCTGACTTTTGTTGCATGCTAAAGTTTCACGTGGCACCAAAGACTGGGGAAATGTATCACAGCTCTTTTATTGAGCAGGTGGGCAGTTTGGGAGAAAAGTAGCTTATCAGGTATATGTTGAATCTTTTTTCCCCCCAAAGCTTTGAAACTGCTTGCTTGGCCAATGCAGATCTCTGCCTCTATAGGGCATGTACTCAAGTAGGGTAAGTCAGCACAATCAGTAGAACTATGATTTACCAGGCCTGATAAGTCTCTTAATCACTGTTCTAGGGACCTTTTCCTTCTCTCATTTGAATTTTATTTTACCTCTTACCCTCTTCAGCGGCTATCAATTTACATCTGCCACGTCATCACTTTCTTTCCATTTTAAAGACGAGTAGCACTCACTGGTGTAGACTAGCATTAAAAAGATGAATACTTTGAAAAACAATCCCATAAATTCCAGTGAGCTCCCTACTTTCTCTTCGTTCCTATAGCAACCCCTTCAAATGTCTATAAAAGCGGAGTTCTGAAGCACAGGTCTATGAAGAGTTAGGGCAGGCGAGTAAGTAACCTGCTTGGCTTTTAGCTTGTTTAATCTATTTTTCACAATTAGCTCTTTCATCTCACATCTGATTAAGTAGGATCCAGACTGCAGCAAGGTTCTATCAGCTGTTATTTTTAACAAGAAGCCTGCCAATGAGGTACACTGGAGTGATAAAGATTAGAAGTCAAGATGAAAGACTCAAAAGGGAAATGTTCCTATTTATTGAACAGTGTCTCTATAGCCTGAAATGTATATTGCATAGTGAGGAAGCCTTTAGCCCTATAGTTTTTATATATGCATCAAGCTAAAAACAGGTAGGGTATTTTGGACTGATAAGATCATATTTAATGCAATGTTCCAAGGCACAAAACTAAAGGACCACCAAAAAAGTGAGTCATCTTCCTTAAATACAGAGCCGGGAGTGTCTTGTTAAATATAAAATAGATAGTAGATATAAATATAGCTGACATTGCTTGCCAGCAGTAGCTTTTTGAATCAGGAGATGGGTCAAAACTGACCCCCTTCCCACACACTATTTTGGTTTTGTCGAACTGGCATTTTCCAATGGAAAGGCATTTCATCAGAAAACTCCTGACTGGCTCAACTTACGATCTAAAGAGATAAAGCGGGAGGGGGGACAGCACAGGAAGCTGAAATGAATTCCCAGAGTTCCTCAGCAAGGCGAAATCAGAGCTGGAAAGACAACTCAGGTCGCCTGAGTCTCAGGGTACATTTCCATGGCAGCCGCGGGTGTGAATGGCATCTCATGTCGATGTATCTGGGAAAGCTGTACTCTCAGTAGCTCGCTGACCTTAGAAGTAAAGATGCGGCAGCGGAGGTTTTAGCACTTGCTGCACAGGAGAGTACATATGCCGGGGGGCAGGAGGTCTTCTCTGCACTGAAGCTTGGGCCATGGGGCCTCACTTCTATTTTTAGCATGTTGTTGTCTGCAGGAGCTGCCCATTCACACACCCAGCTGGAACGTAGACAGCCCCTTAGTCTAGTTCCCAGTCTATGGGCAACACCACTACTCGCAGTATGCCAGGAAAGGCCAGCGTGTTAGAAACTGTCATGGTATGTGTGGAGAGCCATTGTCATCTTCCCTTTCCTTTTCTCACAGAAAACCATGCGCTGCCAACAAGAAGGCCAACCCCCGCTTCGCTCCTCTGGAATTGTAATGGAGTCTATCCCACACAGCCGTCTTTCCTATTGATCGAATGGCACTGGCAGTCACTACTCATTTCACGCCGCTTAACCTCCAATCCACCTCACACCACGCGGTAAGCTCTAAACGAGCTGCTTTCTGACACGTTGACACAATTGCTTGAAATGGAAGAGTAAATACCGTTTGTTTTTTCAGCCTCACTCGGTTGCTTTATTGACTGGGAGAATTTAGGAGCACTGCTGCTTTTTGTCCCCTAGTAATTGAAATTGGTTGCTAGTCAGGTGCTCTTGTTAACCAGAGAGTGCAGGGGAAAACGATGGTGGTCTGCAGCCTCGTTTGGAGCTGCTCTCTGTGGAGTAGAGATAGTTGTATCGGGTCCATGTTAAGCCAAGCCAAGGGTCTAGTACTCCTACCCCTCCCAGGCCACCCACACAAGAGGCATCTACTGGGTTGGTGGAGAACTCAGGACTACTCCTCGTGGGGCAGGTTGTGCCTCTTCTCTCCTCCTCACCTCAGACAACAGCTTTGTTTCTTCAGGACGGGCTCAGGTTCAGCCAGGAGCAAGGAGGACTTAGCAACTTCCGACCATGGCCAGGGAGGTGGCTCCCCTCAGACTGAGGGGGAGCTGAGTGGGACAACATCACCCACAGTCCCCTCCCTTCAGTACAGAGTAGGCCAAGGGGGCACTGGTGGTAGCTAAGCTGGGGGGGGGGGAGGCACTAGGCTGTGTGTGGGCATGCGGGGTGGGAGGAAGGGAAGGTGGACTGTTTGTCTGGAGCACTGGAATGGGGGAGTAGGGTTTGGGGTGGGCATGTGCAGTAGCTAGACAGCCTTTTGGCACCCCTGTCTGTGGTGGGGGAGTCCGAATGGCAACAACGCTTGCTCACCTAACCTCCGGGCTCGCTCTCATTTTCTGGCCCTTGCCTGAGTAAGGCCCATTATGCAATGCAGGGCCAAGGAGGCTTTGGGTAACACATAGGCGACCAGTGCCGTACAGAGGCAGGCAACCAGCCCCACAGGGAGTGCATTTGCTTTGAAATGGACAGCCGTGGTCCGTTCAGCGCTAACAATTTTCCATACAGGTCTGGCCACATCCTGAGAGCCTGTCCCCACGAGGGAAGAGTGAGATTAAAACACAGTAGTAGAAACTTTCAGAAGTGCCTAATGATTTTGGGTACCATATTTCTGAATCTGTAACTTGAGACTACCTGAAGAGATTGGAAGGTGCTGAGAAATCAGCTCTCTTAAGCAGAGTACACATAACCCTTAGTCACCTCAGAAAATCTAGAACAACATTTGTTTATTGCTTTTTGCAGTCAAGATCACTGACTTCTTCAGTGGAAGGAGATGGCCTCTGAGGAGAAGGTCCTTTAACTCTTTATGTTTTATTCAAAATTATAATCTCTCAAGGTAAATGACATCTTTAATAATGATCCTTCACTAAAACTTCCTCTACTCAAGATCTCCTGGAGGGCTCACCTGACAGTTAACATCCTTGATGTTTTTTCCTTTCTTCCTGTGGCAATATTCTGAACGGCTGCTGCTCAGTCAGAATGACAGACGAAGTCGGGTGAATCAGCATGCTGTAGACAAGGTCATTTCTCTTAACGATCACCAAGATGTCTTTAAAAGCACTTTACAGAACGCGTAAGGGTGTTTTTATCTCAAAGGAAGTGCATACATGTCACATTTGGAAATGTGGCTTATTTGAAAGATGCAAAAATACAGCTCTGAAAGATTTGTAAAACTGTACTCTCTTAGCTTGCTTGGTAGAAGGACAATTCTTCACTATATGAAAGTACCATGATTAACATTTTCACAGAGCAAATAAGAAGAATCTGAGCTAGATGTACAAACTACAACACTGCACTGCCTTTTAATAGTCATTAGAATCATAGCCCTGGTCTACATGGGGGGGGGAAATCGATCTAAGATAAGCAACTTCAGCTACGAGAATAGCATAGCTGAAGTCGGCGTACTTAGGGCTGGTCTTCACTATCGGCTGGATCGGCGGGTACTGATCAATCTACTGGGGATCAACTTATCACATCTTGTCTAGACATGATAAATTGATCTCCAAAGGCGCTCCCCGTCGACTCTGGTACTCTAGCTCACTGAGAGGCGCAAGCGAAGTCGACGGGGGAGCCTGCTCCCTCTGTGAGGATGGCAGGTAAGTCAACCTAAGATGCGCTGACTTCAGCTACGCTATTCACGTAGCTGAAGTTGCGTATATTAGGTCGACACCCCCTCCCTCTCCTCGGTAGTGTAGACCTGGCCTGAAAGCGACTTACTGCAGAGTCTTCACAGCGTTGACTGGTGCTGCTCCCTTGTCGACTCCGCTTATGCCTCTCATGGCGGTGGAGTACTGGAGTCGATGAGAGAGAGCTCGGGGATCGATTTATCGCATCTAGACTAGACATGATAAATCAACCCCCCGGTAACTTGATCGCTACGACCTGCCCATAAATTCAAAGAAGATTAGAGTTGGAAGAGACCTCAAGAGGTCTTTAGTCCAACCCCCTGCTCAAAGCAGGACCAATCTCAACTAAATCATCCCAGCCAGGGCTTTGTCAAGCCTGACCTTAAAAACCTCTAAGGAAGGTGATTCTACCACCTCCCTAGGTAACCCATTCCAATGCTTCACCACCCTCCTAGTCAAAAAGTTTTTCCTAATATCCAATTGAAACCTTCCCAACTGCAACTTGAGACCATTACTCCTTGTTCTGTCATCTGCCACCACTGAGAACAGCCGAACTCCATCCTCTTTGGAACTTCCCTTTCAGGTAGTTGAAAGCTGCTATCAAATCCTGCCCCACTCTTCTCTTCTGCAGACTAAACAATCCCAGTTCCATCAGACTCTCTTTGTAAGTCATGTGCCCCAGTCCCCTAATAATTTTCATTACCCTCTGCTGGACTCTCTCAAATTTGTCCACATCCTTTTTGTAGTTGGAGACCCCAAACTCGACGCAATACCCCAGATGTGGCCTCACTAGTGCCGAATAGAGGGGAATAATCATTTCCCTCGATCTGCTGGCAATGCTCTTACTAATGCAGCCCAATATATTATTAGCCTTCTTGCAACAAGGGCACACTGCTGACTCATATCCAGCTTCTCATCCACTGTAACTCCTAGGTCCTTTTCTGCAGAACTGCTGCTTAGCCATTCGCTCCCTACTCTGTAGCAGTGCATGGGATTCTTCCATCCAAAGTGCAGGACTCTGCACTTGTCCTTGTTGAACTTTATCACGTTTCTTTTGGCCCAGTCCTCCAATTTGTCTAGGTCACTCTGGGCCGTAGTCCTATCTGCCAGCATTTCTACCTCTTCCTCCATCTTAGTGTCATCTGCGAACTTGCTGAGGGTGCAATCCATCCCATCGTCCAGATCATTAATAAAGATGTTGAACAAAACCAGCCCCAGGACTGACCCTTGGAGCACTCTACTTGATACCAACTGCCAACTAGACATCAAGCCATCGATCAATACCCATTGAGCCTGACGATCTACCCAGCTTTCTATCCACCTTATAGTCCATTCATCCAATCCAAGAGGTAGGAATACCTCTTACAGTGGTATTCCATTTTTTCAAGAGCAACTCTAACATAGGCACATTTAAATATCAAGAAATGCTTTAAAAATAGCAACATCAGTACTCACTACCTCACCCTGTTGTGGGCAAACATGAAGATATGGGATTTTGGTGAAAGCATCCTCCCATCCCAAATGAATATGATCAAACAAATATTTTGCTGAGGTATTTTGACATCGGTGGGGAAGCAGCTTTTGCTGAGATTACAACCCCACTGGAGCTCAGGCCTGACAGAAACTTTAACTCTAAAACGCAAAATGATGGCTATGAAATGACTCTGGCTTGGGTGGTTAGTACGTAGAAGTGAAGGAGTTCATACTGATGGTCATATGAAGAGAAGAGCTGCAATGATGGTGTGTAGCACAAGGATCACTAGACCACAGAGGTGCAGTGGGCTCTGGGCACTAGGTATGACATTGTTGGTATTTAATCAGCTATTTGGTTTATTATTGAACAAATGTAGTGCTATTTAAAAACTAGATAGTCGTTTTTGTACCTACTGTCACAAACTATGTACTTGATAGAAGTAGACATTCTTTTGAAATGGCTAGTTTGGGGCTACTTTTCTCACACAGTTGTCTAAAACTGGAGCCTTCAGGCTAACAACACTGCCTTTGGTTCTCACCCCTCCCCCATATCGCACACCAAGTCTCTCCCTATCCCCTTCCCGCTCTGAATAAACACCTCTTCTTGTGTGTCTATTCAGAACTGCTACCCACCAGTCTCCTCCACCTTATGTTGAACAGAAACTTCTTGGGTAGTCACCCCGACCGTCCCCCGCTTGGGGCCCACCTAAACTGCTTCCCGAAGTTGTCAGAATGTTCCAGCTGAGAGCAGCGGTTGCCATGAGCCACGGTGAGCAAACATCTCCATGTCACTATACCAGCGGTGTTCATGTCCACAGAGAGCGGAAAAAGCATTCGCCATACAGGCTTATGTCTTTTGCGGCCATTCTTTAAAATGGGGTATCAGATACTTCACAGCCATCTTGATCAGAGCCCTTTGGGGTGCTCTGAAATTCAGCAGCTACAGAGTGAAAGCGGAGTATTACTCTGCATGCTTGATAGCTGAGTCATAACCACTCTGCTTCCATAGGCCACAAGACATTAGTCAATGCATTTAAGGCAGCAGTGCTATTTCTATATGTGCCACAAGATAATGGGTGGGGAGGGGGAAATTCACTGTATGCACCAAGCACAGACCATTCGATAAAGCTGACGTGATACATTTTGGTTTAATCCTTTTCACATGGCCAAGAAAGACCTCAGATGCACGGCTTCATTCCTGGTAATGACCTTTGACTGTAACAAGGTTTGCTGCAGTGTGGTGGCATCACTAACACTATTAATGTAAGTGGCAATAATAATTTCCTTTGTACTTCCTCGCCCTAGCATGACTAATTAGTATCAACAGAAACAGCTACATTCAAGGCCCTGCCAGCCCTTGCAGCTTTACAAGCAAATATGGAAATGTTTGTTATCTAAGGAGAGCACAACATGTTGATCTGCAGAACTAATTGTGTTTAGATAGAGGTTAATCCTCATACACAAATGAGCACATTAATTACAGGGCGCGTTTTGCTGCAGGGCGCGTTGTCTTTTGACCTTTGAAAAATGGAGTACCTATGTTTCTACAGTACCGTAAGATAAAGGCTTTGTGAATTGAAACTGATTAGCCTCATTTGCATTCATGAATAAGCCGGTGACTTTTGCTCAGGGCAGACAGACGTATTAGTGCTTTGTCAGCAGGAAGCTACCTGCTATTGATTTATTTTTTCCCTTTAAGTTGGAGTTTCTCTCTGCTGATTCTTCCTGTTGGAGGATAACACTTTTGTTGGTTTTCTGTAGTTTCGTTTTTTTGATTTCTTACAGGACTGAACGTTTTCACGTGAAAATGAAGCGGGACAAAGCTTTAGCTACTGCCAGAGGGAGGTTTGGCATGAGAGCACAGGCTATTTGTACTCAAGCTGCAGATCAGCCAGATGTAGTTTAGGATGGCCTAGTGGTTAGAGCACAGGACTAGAAGTCAGTCAAATTATTCAATCCCAACTCAATCAAGTTTTCAGAGAGAGCTGGCACTGGCCACGAATTCTTGTGGGGTTGAAAAAGCTATACAAACCAATATGGGTGAAACGCTTAACCAGCCCTAATGATGCCAACATTACAGTTGGCGTGGAAGTATCGTGGCCTCACCTTTCAAACCAAGACGCCTGAAATTAGACTCCTTAAATCCATATGTAGGCACCTAATTCAAAAAGTGACCGGATTTGTAGGAGGGCCGAACAATCCCAACTCCTGCTAGAATTAATGGGTGGCCCAGAGGCTTAGAATCTTTAAGGTCAGAACACGTCTGTTTAGATTATTTACTTTAGGCACCAGGGTTTGAAAGTTTTTGGCCAATATTTGCAGAGACCATTGGATGGAAAGACTTGTCTCCTATTGAGGCAATGCGGTGCAGAAACGGCAGTAAGTCAACCTAAGCTACGTCGACTCCAGCTACATTATTCACGTAGCTGGAGCCGCGTAATTTAGGTCAATTTACTGCGGCAGCGTAGACACAGTGCTTGGTTTGTTTGGTATTAAATGAGTAGCAATACTATTTGGCCGTGCTGCAACGAAGAGGGAGACATCTCTAGCATTCAACTCTCCTGCACATGTGAACCTATCCCAGTTGCTTAGGGGCTGTGGTAGAGGAGGGTCAGGGAGCTGTGGCAGAGTGCTTGAGGGGAGATATATTAACTCAAGGCTCATTAGGGCGTGGCTCCCTGTAGACTAGGGAAGCAGGCAGCAGGTTAATTGGAGCACCTGCTGTCAATTAAGGCCTTAATAAAAACTCCTGCTTCAGGCAGACAGGGGAGGGAGTTTGGAAGGCGTTGGGGCGGAGAGCAGTTGGGAGGCGTCGGAACGGTGAGCAGTTTGGAAGGAGTCGGGGCGGTGAGCAGTTTGGAGGAAAGCAGAGCAGAGTTTGGAGAACTGTTGCAGTGAACTAAGAAGACCCAGACCCTAGGTAAGGGGACACCTGGCTTGTGCAGAGAGAGAGGGCAGGAAGCCCCCACAAGCTGAAGGGCAGGAGAGGGAAGTAGCCCAGGGGAAGGAATAGCTAATTCAAGTGGTTTACCGCTATCCTCAGGGCCCCTGGGCTGGGACCTCTATTAGAGGGCAGGCCCGGGTCCCTCCCTCTCCACTTCTCCCCTCTAGGATACTAGTGGGACAGTTAATACCCTGTTCAGGGGCAAGAAATAGGCTCCCTGAATCCCCCACAAGAAGAGAAAGTGCAGGACCCATCAATATAGTGTCAGTAATTTGCCACAGGGCAAACACCAGAAATTGCACGGACAATCCAGGAAGGTTTTGGAAAGTGTAGGGGACAATTTGCTGGTGCAAATGCTGGAGGAACCAACTAAGGTCAAGAAGAGATCTGCCCCATGACAGAACAAGGAGCAATGGTCTCAAGTTGCAGTGGGGGAGGTTCAGGTTGGATATTAGGAAAAACTTTTTCACTAGAAGGGTGGTAAAGCACTGGAACGGGTTACCTAGGAAGATGGTGGAATCTCCTTCCTTAGCGGGTTTCAAGGTCAGGCTTGACACAGCCTTGGCTGGGATGATTTAGGTGGGGTTGGTCCTGCTCTGAGCAGGGGGTTGGACTAGATACCTCCTGAGGTCCCTTCCACCCCTGAGATTCTATGAACACTGCAGTACAGTGATGCTGGTGAGCCAATAGATGATTTTTCAATGAAATGAAGCCATAAATTGCAGAATCTGCTAACCCTCTGATAACTTGCCAGACAGCAATTTCCGAAAAACAGCGAGTGAAGCAACCAGCGGCCTAGAATGGAAACGGTAATTGTTTATGAGAGGCACACAAATGTTCAAATCCAGGCCAGGCTGTAAAACACGGCCAAATAAGTGAAGGAGTGGAGTGCAGAGTGACCTTGAAATCTAAATTAACTTGTGCTAATTGGATTTAAGTGATTGTAATTTCCAATTTGGAGTTTGTAAAGCTGGTTTCTACCAGTCAGCGCCCCCCCGTCGATGAACGTGTCCTCTTGTAATTAAAGTAAGAGAGACTCTCTTCTGGTAGTTCAATCAACTAGATTAAAGGCACTGATTTAGTACCACAACAACCAAGCCACTGAATGCCTAGATTTACAGCCAGCCTATGAAGTACGTTCGCTCTGGCCAGGCCAGCGCTTGCGCTAAAGTTTTATAGCACTTATCACTTTATTTTATGGGCCGTTAGAGCTCATGGAAATATTGCACTAGTGAAATACTGAACTCTTTTGGCTCCCCTTTTCCTGCTGGGAAACCTGTTGGCCATCTGGTAGACACCTGAGAGGAGTTACTTTCCGGCCGAGGCTTCCGATGACATGCAACACCTCCAGTGCACACATGTAGGCCTACACACTTCGGGTGGGATTTTTGCCAGCAGTCAGCACTGGCCAAGCTCTGCTCCGCTGAAGTCAATGGGCTTTGTTTTCCCATCCATTTCAGCGGCAGCCCACGCGGCGTTCTTTCGAAAACCCCACTCCTGCCTATCCATGTCTGTGTCACATGCCCCCACCACTTCCCCGGGCGGCCGGCCTCCTGGCCACTCAAACCAGCTGCTCAGATGACATTAGGCATCCAGCCTACGTTTCTGAGAGCACCTCAGGAAGATCAGCGTGAGGGGTGGGTGCCTGGCCAGGGCATCACATTAGGGGTCATGCTAATTCTAACCAGTAGTGTGATCCTCCCCATTTTCCATGCAGCTGTTTTCTGCCCCAACCCACCTAGCTGGTGCCACCTGCCATTTAGCCATGTGGGAAGGGCAGGGTGGTCACGACCCCTTGACACCTATTTGTGGACCCCCCCCCAGAGGTTGTGACCCTCAGATTGAAAACCCAGGCAAGCACCCCACCCTCCTACTGCATACTCATTGTGTAGCGAGGGGGGTGGGTCACCCAGCCTCCAACATTTCCCTTGGGCAGCTCAGGTTGCAGCGTTGGGGATTTGAAAAGGGCCTTTTTTATTTGCCCAGAACAGCAATTTGTTCTGCCAGCTGACACCCACCGCGGTGTGTCCTGCGCTTACTTAAACCATATGCTCTGAGCCGAGGCTACGGCTGTGTCTAGCAGACAGTATAACTAGCTTGACACCCGGCAGCATTAAGAAGTTTAGGGTGCGTTGGCATTTTCACGGCAGGCTCCGTGAATAGAGATTTCTAGCCCCGGGGCTGTGTCTCTCTGCAGGTTGATGGCCATAGGGTGACCAGACAGCAAGTGTGAAGAACCAGGATGGGGGCGGGGGTAAGAGGCACCGATATAAGACAAAGCCCCAAATATCAGAACTGTCCCTATAAAATCGGGACATCTGGTCACCCTATATGGCTGGCATGTAAAGCTACAGTGCATTCCCAATGAGCGCTTCCTGAGGTCCAGTTCACTAACTTGCTACTGATCCTGGGTTAATTTATCGGGGGTACAATAGTTTAGCTCAGATGCGAGGCTCAGTGCCCCAAGGCCTGAGCAGGGGGGCACAGCATAGCTCTGGAGAAGAGCAGGAACAAGACTGGGACGCAACGCATCACAATCTGGCTGTTTGCTCCCTGACCCCCTCCAGTAAGGAGCTATTCTCTGCTAGCCCCTCTACCTGGTGCAGACAACTGCCCCCCCTCTACACTGATAGGCAGGTTGCTCTAGCTGGGTGGGGGGGGGGAGGGGAAGAGTCAAGCAGCCCCCCCCCATTCTCTGCTCACCTGGGTGGGGAAGAGGAGCAGGGGGCCGAATTGGTAGCCACATCATTCCTTACGGCGATGTGCAATGCATGCTACATCAGATCTAGGTACCTGTGTACTTTCTGTATTGCTGAAACGGAGCCCTCTGACTGGCAGACATGGGGGGAGCGGGGGAGAAGGGGTTTAGGGTGACCAGATGTCCCAATTTTATAGGGCTGTCATGATTTTGGGGTCTTTTTCTTATATAGTCTCCTATTACTCCCATCCCGATTTTTCACGCTGGTTGTCTGGTCAGCCTAGGGGGGGGCGAGAGGCATTCCATACATGTTGGCATTGCCAAATCCTGAGCATAAAGTGGTTTGATCCAGTGCGAAATGTTTCACTCTTGCAGAGCTCTGGCCTTCCTTGGGGGGGGGCGCATTCAAATTCCCCTTGGCGGCAGGCTGTCTGTGTAAAAGGGCCATACTGTGGGCATTTATACTCACTTCAAGGCCCCCTCTACACTGGGAGCGTGGTGAAAGACAGCCTGTAAATGAGATTCTGGCCCTGTGTCCTAATCCCTAAGCACAGCGGGACAGCACTCATGATGCATGAGCAGTTCTGGCATCTCCTAACTTTAATGTGCTTGACTCTGCAACGTCAGTAATGTTCTTTTGAGGCAGTTTTGCTGTGTAAAGCAGATTAGCTAGAGAGAACATTATTCAGGGGGAGGGGAGCTGAAACCTCATGGAAATGGGTGGTGTAATTGACACCCTTCAATCAGGATCCACGTATCCAAGTAGTTGAAGCAGTATGAGCCACCACACAGAACACAGGCACATCGCAAGGGCTGAGTACAAGGTGAATCATTTGACCCAATGGGTTTCTCTGGTGACTGATGTAGCAAAAGTTGGGGCTAAACCCTTGACTGGGGGAGGGGTGTGTGTGTGAGTGTGTGTGTGTGAGTGTGTGTGTGTGTGTGTGTGTGAGAGAGAGAGAGCGAGAGAGAGACACACACCCACAGGAGCAAAGAAGCCCCAGATGCAGACAAAGAAGCCCTAGTAGATAGACCCAGAGAAAAAGCCCAAGAGGGCTTTTGGGCTGAGTGCTGGCTGAAAGAGGCTTGGAACAACGAGCCAAGAAACTCTCCCCTGTTGTCCAGGACTTTGTACCTTATGTATAAACAAACAAGATTGCATCAATGAACTACCTGATTCCATTGGTAGGAGAAAATGATTATCTGAAACAACTAGCAAACCCCCCCCCCCCCCCAAAAAACTGGCCAACCGCTCAGGTGAAAAGGAAAAAACATTATTCGCTTGCTCGTGAACGCTCCGGTTAAGGCGGCAACATGGAGGGTAGGGATAAGATACAGAGGGACCTAGACAAATTAGAGGACTGGGCCTTAAGAAATTTGATGAGGTTCAACAAGGAGAAGTGCAGAGTCCTGCACTTAGGACGGAAGAATCCCATGCACTGCTACAGACTAGGGAACAAATGGCTAGGCAGCAGTTCTGCAGAAAAGGACCTAGGGATTACAGTGGATGAG
Source organism: Sternotherus odoratus (assembly GCA_032164245.1). NCBI lineage: Eukaryota > Metazoa > Chordata > Testudines > Kinosternidae > Sternotherus > Sternotherus odoratus. Next base: position 3,887,336 of record JAVMKO010000007.1, on the reverse strand, counting down.
AAGCTGGATATGAGTCAACAGTGTGTCCTTGTTGACAAGAAGGCGAACGGCATTTTGGGCTGTATAAATAGGGGCATTGCCGGCAGATCGAGGGACGTGATCGTTCCCCTCTATTCGACATTGGTGAGGCCTCATCTGGAGTACTGTGTCCAATTTTGGGGCCCACACTACAAGAAGGATGTGGAAAAATCGGAAAGAGTCCAGAGAAGGGCAACAAAAATGATTAGGGGCCTGGAGTGCATGATTTATGAGGAGAGGCTGAGAGAACTGGGATTGTTTAGTCTACAGAAGAGAAGACTGAGGGGAGATTTGATAACTGCTTTCAACTACCTGAAAGGGGGTTCTAAAGAGGATGGATCTAGACTGTTCTCAGTGGTGGCAGATGACCGAACAAGGAGTAATGGTCTCAAGTTGCAATTGGGAAGGTTTAGATTGGATATTAGGAAAAACTTTTTCACTAGGAGGGTGGTGAAGCATTGGAATGGGTTACCTAGGGAGGTGGTGGAATCACCTTCCTTAGAGGTTTTTACAGTCAGGCTTGATAAAGCCCTGGATGGAATGAGTTAGTTGGGGATTGGTCCTGCTTTGAGCAGGGGGTTGGACTAGATGACCTCCAAGGTTCCCTTCCAACCCTAATATTCTATGGCTCTAATACTTAAGTGGTTTGTTTTTTCCCCCCATTTGTTCATTACTTTTTACCCATCTGGATGATATTTTTCCATACTTGGTTTGTAGCCAAAAAGTGTTTTTATTTTTAAAGTTAGAGCAAAATCTCACCTCCCATTATGTAGGTTGATTAAAATGGAACGTGCCTTTTCCTGTTTTGTTTTAAAAAACAACAACAACTTTTGAGAGAGAGAAAGGGGCCTCTTCCCAAAACAGCTAAAGTTTGAAACATGAAACTTGGCCTCTGACTGTTCCCCAGACAGGCAAGGGGCCTGTGGGTTTTAAAAATAAATAAATCGGGTTTTGAGTTGATATTTGCAAATCACAAATGTAGCAGAAAATGTTAAGTCAGAAGGTGTGTGCTTGGCTTACCTGCCAGCCCACAGACCAGCTGGCAGAGCTCCTGGGATAAAGGCAAGAAATCTGCCCCCAAGACAGGGGCAAGACAGGGGGTCTCCTACCCCACATTCAGGGGTAAGAGCCATGGGGCGCACCTAGAGGTAGAGCCATTGTTCCTACCCTCAAATCCTTGCAGCACAGCGAGGCAAAGGCTGCAAGGCAACGCCCCGCTTGCATGGGGGCCCTGTATTCCAGCCCCACAGCGGCACTCCTAGAAATGGCCTGGGTCTCTTTAGCCTCTGAGGCAGGCCAGGAGTCCCCCTTAAGGAGCGATGTATCATGCAGGCCCAGTAATACAACTCAACAATACAGATTCAGTGGTTGAGCAACAGATTCATCCCTAGACTGGACCCCTCAAACCTCCTGAGCCTCTTTGTCCTCAGCCACAGTGTTACTCTCATTGGGACCGGTAATGGGGTGCACTCACCTCTTGGGAGCATCCCCTGGACCGAGTACACACGCCTGCTCTCTCCAATGGTCTCTAGAGCGGGAGCCCTGGGGGATGCTCTAGCCCAGAGCCGGGACAGCGTCTTCACCCTCTGGGGGGCCTCCTGTCCACAGCTCTCCAGCTGGGCCACTGTAGTTCAGTTCCCCCTCTGGGGTGCCTCAATGTCCACCCCATCGCCAATAGGGGGTGGAGAGAACCTGGCCTGCCCACTACTCCAGGTATAAGCCCAGAAACTCCATAGAGAGCTGCCATCCACTGTGTCCCTTTAATGCCACCACACAGCTTCTCTAATTCCCTGGGTCACTACCCTGCAGCGTTTCCACCCTTAGCTCAGTGCCTTGCCCTAATGGCGTCCCAGCAACGAACTCAAGGCTCCTTCTCACTGTCTCTGGCTTCTGGCAGCTCTGCCCTATCTAGGCTGCCATCGCTCCACCAGCCAGCCACACTCCAACAAGAAACTGAACTCCCCTTGGCCCTATTGCTCTTCTTATAGGAGGCTGCTGGGCCCTGATTGGCTGCGTCCCACACAGCCACTCTAGGCAGCTTGGAGGACCCTCTCCACTGTCCTTTTTTGAGGCAGGATGTGGCAGGGCCACGAGACCTCCAGCAGGGGGCCTCAGAGGGTCTGGTATACCCCATCACAGACTCACACACACAGGTGCTTGGGCTTTGGCGTACACTGGTATACTGCAAGGACCGTGGTAGCGAGGCATGGCATGGTGTGGCTGAGCTGGGGCCTGTCCTCTCTGACTAGGGAGCGGGAGTCCAGCTCTGTCCTAGAGGATCGGCCCTGGTCATGACGCAGAACTGTCCTGAGGTCCCGTGATGTGTTCCCCATTAGGGGGAAGTGTGTGAATGGTGGAGTGGAGAAAAAGAACACGGGGCTCTGAGAAGAACGGCCCCAGCTGGCAATGAAGTAAAGGATTTGCAAAATAATCCATTCGCCCTCTATTCAGGTCCCACCGCTTCAATATCAGCGAAGGAACCTACAGCAGGAGCATGCTGGAGCTCCAGGAATGGTGTTGAACTGCTGTGGGCGGGAGACCTATGGATTTAGAACCAGTGGAGTCATGTAGGGGGAGGGAGGATGACAGCTTTAAACAGTCGCTCCTCCCAATGCAAGCATCCCTGCCTAGGCCTCACTCAGAAACACCTCCCTTGAGGACTGGATAAGCCTATGTCTAGCCCCCTACTGGGACCCAGCACTCCCAGGGCCCTCCACTCTCCTGCGCCTCCAATAGGGAGACATCTCTTAGCCCACCATTAGAGATGTTTTCTAGTTTGTCCTCCTTGTAATGCAGCTTGACTCTGTCAAATGAACACAGCCGCACATGCAGCTTGGCCCAAGGGGATGTGGGCACAGGAGCTTGGGCATTTCCTGTGGGTGGCCCTGACACAGGTGTCTGGGGGGCATGGGGGTGGCACAAAGTTGCCCTGCCCTGGCCCAAGCGGCTGCCACAGCAGCGGTCTGTGCCCCCAGCACGCTGCAAGCAGGGGGCTGCTCCCGTGATCTAAGGTATTTAGCTAGCCCCCCTCTCTGCAGCAGCGGAGTGCCCCACAGTTTTAATGTACTAATCCTTGCAACAGCTGTGGCTATTATCCCCATTGCTCTGCTCGGATCTGAGGCACATAGAGGCTAAGTGACAGTCTCAAAGTCACACAGGCACACTGTGGCAGAACAGGGAACTGAGCCTGGGGTCTCCTAAGCCCTAGGCTTGTGCTCTGACCACTGGGCCATCCTTCTTCCTTGTTATCCCTATAGGACTCCAAAAGGGGGTGGACAGATTAGAGAGACAGGCATGCCTCTCCCTTCCCCTCGACACCCACCCAAGACAAGCAGCCCCAGGAGAGATTGGTCCTGCCTGGGGGAGCGTCTCTCCCATGCTGCTGCTGGAGTAGTTATTCCACACCGCACAAAGGGCTGGGACGTAAAAGCTACAACGGAGCCGTTCAGCTTCACTGTGCCACCTCCACAGTGCACGGACACACAGCCCTTGTGCATGTTACATTGGGGGGGGGGGGTCTGCCAGCTCGCAGCGCCAGCTTGCCGGTTGTGCCTTTGTCAGGATTTGGGGTGTGAGGAATGGCCCGTGCCGATTTGATTTGTAGCTGAAGCCTCTCAAAGTCAACACACCAGACTAGTGGTATGAAAGAATATGGCTCTAAGTTCATTCCTGTGTAGGGCTGATGTGTCTGCAGGGTGCTGGGAAAGGGGGCGGGGTCTTAGAAAGTCGCTGAGCAGGCAGTTTTTGGCACGAAGGCTGCAGTTTTGGCTCTGTATGCCTTCAGATTTTGGCCAGATTCGAATCAGGCACCGAAGAAATCCCACAACTCTCTAAAACGCTCCGCTTCTCGTCACCCATCATGCGCAAATTGTGCCGCCTCACCCGCTCTCCTGGCAGTGCTCGCTGGACAGGAATACGGCAAACGGATCTGCCGATGTTTCCCAAGATGCACTGCAAAGGGCTTCCAGGGCGCAGTCCTTAAAACAGCAATTCTGCTCAGAGAGCTAGAGAAGGGTGCTTAGGCCAAAGGAGTCCTTGGAAAATAAATTCTCCCAGGGCAAAGAGAATTCACAGCACCATAGACCTACTGGGGTTCTACTACTGACTCTCTCCTCCCACAGGCGTTAAGTTGTCCCTGAGTAGCAGGAAAGAGTTTGGCAGCAAATCAGATAAGCCCGATAAAAGCCAGTAACACCATCAATGGCACTCCTGCGGCAGACACACGGGTCCCACAGAATGCCACACTGTCTAACCCCCTGGCTTAGACTTGGGCCTAAGTCTCCTTCATGCACTTCCCCTTTACGCGGTTAACGCGGTGTCAAAGATAGGGTGACCAGATATCCTGATTTTATAGGGACAGGCCCAATTTTGGAGTGTTTTTCTTAGACAGGCTCCTATTACCCTCAACTCCCGTCCCGATTTTTCACATTTGCTGCCTGGTCCCCCTAGTTGAAGGGCCCAGGAGCCTGGGCATTTCCTGTGGAAATGAGACGGGGGCACAAGTTGACAGTAGCAGGCAGAAGAGGCTGTGGACAGAGAGCTCACAGGACTCGCCATCTCTGGGCATTTAAAACCTTCTTCTGCGCTCCCGCAGCTGCCCCTGAGACAAAGCAAATGAGGTCCGGGGGTCACCCGACCACGCGCAGACGTTGGGGCCAGGTGGAGCTCCACTTGCGGTTTACCATTTCCCCTGTGTGATTTAATTATTAACCAGTCTAAGCTATTAACCAATCAGGATGCTGTTACTTTGTTATTAACCAATTGTAGTTAATAAAATAAAACGACTTGGTCAGTCATTTTGCTCTGAGAATTATATATAAACAAACAATGAATTCACGGTACTGTGGCTCTTTGGGGGAATGCTGATCGCTAAGTTGGCTCCTGACCCACTGAGGTCTGAGGATCTCTGCTCTATAGAGGCCTGATCCGTGCTGGGGCTCTTAGGTAACATGACAATATGTATAATTATAAACAAAAATCAGGTCTTAAGAAAATCCAGCCCCGACTGTGAGCACTTTTAAACCATGTCTTCGACGCGCCAGCTGATAGCAACACAGCCACGAAGAAATAAAGGGGAGAAGGAGCCCAACACAAAAATTGGGACAACTTTAGAGGAAAGATTAACAAAACTGGACGAGGAATCGCTATTAAATGAGGAACGTATTGATGCAGGAGCGTCTTAAATTTCATATAAAAAAAATCTTTCCATTAGTCTGTGTATTATTTTGCTGCTTCACTCCACTGTACCTGTTTGTCTTTCAGCTGAACCATTAAGGACATGTGAGACAGGCCACTGGAGAATTTCTTCCTTTTTGACTTTCTTTTCAAATGATTATTGAACCCCTGGTCAACGCCAAACGGTTCTGCAGCAACTAGACCTGCAAGCTCTATGAACAAAGGCGTCCGACGGCAGACTGGACGGCAAACTCCACTCCAGAAACTAGGCCACGAGAGAAAAATCCGGCAAAAACGACAGTAACAGAACTTAACTCGCCAAAACAAATGTTGGAGCTAGACAGCTTTGTAACTGGAGTATTTGGACCGGGGAGCCAGACAGGTGAGGTCTAGCGGACTGAAGGAATCTGCTGAGGAGCAGTGCCGGTCCTACACAATAGCAATTTATTCCAGCACCTCTTTTAGTGAAAACGAACAACAAAACCTTAAATAAATCAACAATGGCTTATTACTTCAGAATTGGGATAATAAATTCTTTAGTTTATCAGTACCTTATGGCCTTCCAGGGTGCATTCTTTGAACAGTTTCATTACAGATACAATCCTCTCTTCTCAATAAATTATTATTTTTTTGTTTAAAAAAAAGGAAAAGAGAAAAGAGGATACATGACAATTTTAAAGCAAAAGGAAATCAAAACCTATTTTTGACATATATCTTAAAATAATCAGAAGCCGACTCTCTCTGTGTTAAATGCGTAAGTATAAATAATAAAGGACATTATGGTATTTACAGTGTTACAGAAGGGAGTAAGAGAGCATCATTGACATGTAACTGAGACACACAATAAATGATGGAGGAAAACATTCAAGTATGTACAAGATGTATTTACAACAGAATCTATCATTAAAATAATGATATGTGGCCATTTTCTTTGTCTGCATTTCTCTGCAGCATTTCATAGGTGCTCTTCTCCTTGGAAGTCAGTGTGGCTGATGGAATCTAGCCAGGATCAAAGACAGAGAACAGGCTTAGGTTTGCCAGTGGGCGAAATGCCCTTTCAGCAGGCACAGGTTTGCTATGCTGAACACACACGTAATGGTTCGTAATGTGTACAAAGCTACAGTCGCTGGAGGAAAACAGGAGACGATGCTTCATTGCCATGAAACAAGAGAAAGGAAGGAAAGTTTTATTGTTTCCCTGGCAAAGCAAAGCCAAATGACGGTCCTTGAACACCTGGGGAGAAATTTTGCGGGATGAGGTGGGAGATGGGGGAACACAAATGTGAGGATACAGGGCCAGATTCCCAGCTGTTGTAAATCAGCCGCCATGGCACAGTACTGATTTACACCAGCTGAGGGGGGGATTTACCCCCCCCCAACCATGTTCTACACTCCACTTTCCATTGTCCACCTCTGACGGAACCCGCTAATCCTGCAGAATTACCCAAAATGAAAAACCACTTAGTGTAAATACGTCCTGCCAGGGTAAATGTCATGGAGCTCGGGGGCGTTTTACAGCCACGGGATCTTCGTTCCCCCTCGGATTGCTATGGCACTTACTGAGAGTTTTAGCAGAGGGCCAGCAAGGCTGCCGGGGGTTGCACGTTGTTGAAGGGGCCCCAATAGCACAGAGCGAGCGTGCAGCAAATGGCCCCAAGAGATGACTTGGCCTGTCACTGGAAAGCACATTTGCTCCAATGCTGGGAGCTGAGTTTCCTCCCCCTCAGTCCTGCGCGGGGAGCACCATGCTCAGGGATTGCTCATCACCTCTTGCAGGCTCAAGCCCGTATCCAGGAGCTACAGCGTCCGGGCCAGCCATGTTTCTGGTTCATGAACCTCGGCTCAGACTGTGCAGCGCTGCGGCCTACCGTTCTCAGCGCGAGTTATGACTGTGGCTCACACAAGGGGCCCAATCCTGCTCCGTTACCCTGGCGCAAAACCAGGGTCACTCTACTGACTTAACTCAAGTTTGGGACTTCCAAAGACATCCAAGGGAGTTAGGCACCCAACTCCCATTGACACTCATTGAGCACACGCACCTCTGAACACCCCAGCTTATTGCTCTCGGGGCTCGTGCTCTGTGGTGCGTCACTCCGCCTGCACACCGGGGCAGCTCCTTTGGCTTGAGAGCTTGACAGTGCAATCGGAAGAAGGTAACAGATTTCCCCCTGGGGTCTCACATGCCCAAGGCACAGACGTTCAGTTTGTAGGGCTCTTCTGTAATCGTTGCTAATACTTGCAATGTTGTAAGTCATTGAGTCTGCATTCATTAATCTCTAAGAAGCCACAAAGGTCACCAAGACATGGCATGATTCAGTGGATGGGGCACTGAATGCGGACCCAGGAGATCGGGGCTCTGTTCCCAGAGGTGCAGCCTTGGGCAGGTCGCTTTCCCTCTCTTTCCCCTCCCACTCTTTGGCCGTCTAGTCTATTTAGTTAGCTCATTGGGGCAGGACTGGGTTGGATTTTCAAAAGCGCTTAAGTGACTTGGGAGCACAAGTCTCATTGACAGGCAAGAAGACTTTTATTCCTAAACCACTTAGGCCTCCTTGAAAACCCCAGCCGCTGCTTCTTAGTATGTGTTTGCATAGTTCCTAGCACAATGGGGCCCTGGTCTCTGTTGAGACCGCTAGCACTCCCACACAGCCAACAGTAACAACAACTAACATATCAAATGAGCACCAGGCATCCAGAGTTTATGCAGGGCCCTGGTTGTGTGTAGACACAATACAAAGACACGGTGAAGGCTAGTGAAAATACGGCCATGCATACAAAAGAAGATGGAAAAACGGGAAGGAATATGAGTCTTAAATTAAAACCTCTGCAGTCTCCAATACGCTTTTTAAATAGAGCGACATGCAAGTTCGACTACGCTTCCTGCCTGAGCTCTTTCCCTTCCATCAGAAAGATTCTCCCTTGTAAGCCTGTCCCCATTTCCCTACTGTCCTAAGCTCTCAGTCTGTTGGATCCAATGGCTGAGTACTCTCATCTCAAAGCAATAGTGACGCTGATGCTGTCTGTTTGGATAACAGTCCTGGAGCTCCCCACCTGTATCCACAGTAGTGAGCAGCTTCATTTACCATAACAGGCTGGATGCTGCTTGTAGATCCTGCCTGAGCTGTCCAACCCTGTTCAGCAAAACACCCCAGCGTGTGTTTAACTGTACTCATGTCCTACTGATGTCAATGGGACCTGAGCACATGCTAAAGATAAGCATTTGCTTAGAGTTTTGTTGAATTGCGGCCTTAGTTCCACTGGTGTATAGCTGGCCTAATTGCCTTGATATATTCTGATTTATTTCTGAATAAATCACAGCTGAAATGTCTGTTGTCCTGAAATGGCTCCTATTTAGGATCAGTAATACTGACAACACTGATGTTCTCCTATTCATACTCCCAGGGGTCCATGCAGAACGCTTGTTTATTTACATCAGTCGTGAGTCTGCATTGTGCCAGCTGAATGTAAAATCAAAATCAAAGCAGAGGTGGCAGATCAGAATTTGGTGCAAAAGAGGCGATTTGCTTTTGTCTGAAAGGGTGCAAAAACTCCAGTATTGATATCACACTTGTCTATTACCAGTCAAAGATTCTAATGCAATCGCTGGTCACATGCACAAAGACCCATGCACACCCGTGGGGCTAATCAACGCAGCGTGCTTGTCTACAGAAATGGGCTTTTCATAGAACTACGGTATCACCAAAATAAATAAATAAATAAATCAGGTCACTAGCAATAAACTCAATGCTTCTTCTGCTGTGTCTTTCCCACCAGGATTCCTTTTAACTATTCAGCAAATCGATTTGGCCGCAAGTCATTTCTATGCACAAGGATGACTCTCATGCTAATAGCAGCTCCAACAAGTCACAGAATAGTTATTGTTACAGGTTTGCTGGGGGGGTTTTCTCGCCGTGTCCCTTTGAAACAAAGAATAACTTGCCTATTAAAAATCAGCATTAAAAATACAGGTAAAAATGGCTGCATTTATTAGTGGCTTTTTTCCCCAGCTAGTTCTTTTCTTTGTCGGGTTACAGATGTCTGGTGTATTTTTCCCAGTAACTTAAGCTAATGGAAATCTTGTTCTTTTGTAAAGTACTGGGTTCACAGCCTTGGCTACTTTGAGCCCATTTTCTAAGGGATAACTAGGACAATTAATATCTGGAAAAAATGTAATGACAGTTCCTAGTGAATACAAGCTGATTTCTGATTAATAATATATTCAGTTTAAAATCACAGTATTACTCTCTTTCTAATATGTAACATTATTTAATTCAATTTTTGTTATCCTGCTGTCATTAATAGTAGCATGCCATTTGACGTACTATTATTCCAGTGCCCAATGAAGCAAACCTTTTGGCTGGCAGAGAGCAGACACAACTCATTTCAGGTACGGAAAGCAAATAAAACCTCTTATAGGAGAAAACAGTATTGTTTTGTTGGTGGATATGCCATTATAGGGTATTTTGATTGGTGGCGGGGGGAGGGGGTGTCTACTACAAGAAAGCATAGGGACTTTTGCAATTCTTGCAAATCATATATCCAGTTACCATAATGCAGTGCACAAAAAAGCCAGAGAACTGAAGGTCGGAAGGTTCTGCGAAATACCGTGGAACAGCAATTACTGTAACAGTACAAAACTTGCTCTCAACATAACATAACATAAAGGCACCATTGATATCGTTCTCATTTTTGAAATACTGTAAAAAATTGCTACATATGGCACATAACACATTTGTACATACATATATTTAATTTATAAAAGTTTTTTCCCCCCCCTCCTGTTTTCTATTACTGGAATTTGCTAAAATAAAATAAATTGTTTAATTTAAAGGTGGAATACTTCATTATATAAAATAAAGTTTTACATGTGAATCTATGCGTTTTGTTTATGTTTTATACAGCAATAGGGTCTTGATTAGCTATTACACTGGACAGCCTTGCTTGTAATTCTTCCTGTGTGGAGAATCGGCTCGCTGGGTTAGTCCTGCTGTCAGCCAGTCGGTATGCAGTGGCTGGCTCTAGGCTGCTCGCCAGGGGGTTCTGTATGCTCAGGAAAGGTGTATCCTCCCCTATTCTTTCGTCTTCTGTTTCACTCTCAGAGCTACTGCTCTCAGAGCTTGTGTCGGTGTCCACTTCTAATCTGGTGGAAATGTGGCCGTTGGGCTTTGTTCTTTTTGCCCTCCGGCTGTTGACTAGTTTCTTTGGCGGCTCCTGTACTGGCTCGTACTCCTGGGTGGTCTCATAGTCCTCGTCCTCTACTATCCTCAGAGGACTCGGCGGCGGGCTGTGGCTCTCATGGGCGGGGTTGTGGTGGAAGGCATTGAACTGCTGCAGGGGATGGTCATACTTCTCCCGCAACCGAGGTGGCGTCACCAGAAGCAGAGGCCTCTCCTCTTCCATAAAGGGGCTGACCGCCACAGAAGGGACGGAGACAGTTAAGCTGGATACCGGCGGAGACATTTCCGAAAGGGGGGACTTTGGAGAAGTTGGAGTGTGGAAATCGACAGGTGACATGCGAGCCGGTGTGGTCATAGCTGACACATACCTGCATAAGGACACATACAAAAAGGCCCAATAAAGGTGGGGAAGGAATAAACAGATGAGAAAACGTTAAGAAAGGCCACCTTTGAGGAACAAATCACTGCCATATTATATATGTTTGTGATGTCACAAGCACTACCCTTGGGAAATAAAGGAATTCATTTTCTAATGCATGCAATTGTCAATAGGGATTTTTGCATGTGCTGGCCTTGTCCCTGCTCACTGGATGTTGCATGCATGCACGCAAGCTGTGGATTTGACATGTGCATGTAGCTGTGTGCTAATCCAGGGATATTCTGCTTTTCATTTAAGCCATCACTGAAAAAGGCAGCAGCCTCTGTCAATGCTCCCATAATCAATGCACCTGACAGACAGACATTCCCACGGTTATTAGCCACATGGCAGGTTAGCCTAGAATGCTTTTGTGCTTATGGGGAAAATTGAGGGAGGAGATGAATTTGATGAAACCACAGGGGAAGGCTATTGGAAGACTGGGGGAAGTATTTTCAGTTCTTTGGCGCGTCCAACGACGGGAGTTAAGGAGCAGGAGATGAAAGGAACACAATGCAGGTGCAAGTAGTTTATAGAACTTGTTCCAGTCAACATTTGCACAGTGTATGGGACTTGAGGGAGTGAGCAGGGGAAAGAAGTAAAATGAGCTGAGGCTATCTGAAGCTTGAACCTGCGTGCCTCTGGTAAAAAATGAGGGGCAGATTTTGCCAACTTTACTCTTGTTGAGTAAGTAGTTCTTTACGTAACAGTAGTTCCACTGATGTCAGAATCAGAACCAGAGTCCTTAGGCGGACCCCTAATGTTAAAACAGATCGGGCCTGGGTTTTAAAAATGATCAGGAATCTCCACTTTGTTCAGTGGAAGCATCCGCTGGCTCTTGGAGAGACCACTCTGGTCTTGTAGCACTGAGCTGGTTTTTAAATGCGTAACATAGTGTTTTAAAATGTCAGCTGTTCCCTATGTGGAATATGATCCTTATAAGGTCTTTTTTCAGGACACACCATCCCCCTCCCCCCCAGCCCGCACACAATCTCCTTGCCATTGGGGGCATGAGGAGCCAGCCTCTTGACAGAATGATCAACAGCTTCAGAAATCAAACCACATCGCATTTCTCGTCCCCTGTGTGGAAACGAGAGCCGGCACAAAGGATGGTTTGGCTCGGTGTTAATGGTCCCTCTAGAGAATTTACTCAGAGTCCCTTGGTATCCTTCTGGGGAAGGTTAGCCGTTGAAGGGGATTTTTATAAATGGAGCTAAGCTGCCAGGTAGGCAGATGGCCCTTAAAACAAAAGTCCTACTGACGCTCAGACAAGAAAGACAAAGGCCCAGATCCTCTGTCGGGGTAAATCAGTGTCGTTCCCCTGCACGAGGGAAGCCAGGCTAATTCACCACAGCCAGGATCTGTCTTAAAGTGCCTGATCAAAGGCACAGTGCACAGCGTGACATGTTACACTGTTTGGTTTTACCTGTTTTTCCTTTCCCTGAACTTCACCTGCTTGAATTTCAGTTGTATCCAAATTTAAGACATTCCCACGCAATACGTCTCGCACAAACCCACTAATACTGCCGATTTATTTTATTTTTAATTGGTGAACAGTTATCTGAGTCTGAAATCGTCAAAATCAGTTTAAATACAAAATTGTCACCCCAAGCAGGACTCAGTTCTGCACGTTCCCCTGGACTGAACACAGCGGGTTAACTGGAAGGAGGGAAAATGGGGTTAGACCCTCGGCTGTTGCAAACTGGTGTAGCTCTGCTGATTTACAGCACTCTGCTGATTTACAATCTGCCCTTTGTTTCTAGGGAAATATGGCAGCTGTAACCATTGGTTGCGATGAATCCAGTTGGCCACCATGAGCCCAGAGAGGGATGAACGGGTCTTTGTGCCAAATGACAGAATAAGACCATTCCCTCTTTTTCCTTCTATTCACCAACCCTCTGTTCTGTCCAATCTTTCTATAGCCGATGCCCAACAACTGCTGCTGACAGGACGGTTTACTTCATTTGGTTTCATAAAATGCTGGGTATTGACTCACCCCTAGAGACGCGCCTGGATGGAGCGGGATACGTTTGTGAATGGGATTATATGATGGAGTTTCCTGTCACAGCAAGGGCCTGGCATTGATGACCCAGGAGGTCCTTTCCAGCCCTATGTCATGTTACCATGACGGGTTTAAAACTGGCTGTATCGGTTTAGAGTGCACCTGTAAATTTACCTACATAAACTAAACGGAGCGAATCCAGGTTTAAACGTGCATAGGAGGATCCACACACAGAGATGCAGCGGGTTTAATGAAACTTTGTGTTGTGGCAAATGGCCAATCCTAATGTGGTGGGGCCCATGCTTTTTCTTGGTGTAGTGTGTCAGGGCACCGCCTCTATTCTCGGGCGTCGTGGGCTCTGCTAGTGCCTTGGTGGGAGAGAGAGGGGAGCGGGGAAGGGACCCAGGTCTGCTCTCCTACCCTGGATCCCAGCTCTGCTTGGGCAGTGTTTCCCTGCCCCATGTCCTCTGGCTAACAGCAACACTCCTCCAAAGGCTAGGCAGCTCTCCTTCCCTCGCTCAGTCTGACTGGGTTTTTTATTCAGCCTTAGGTGGGGCCTTAATTGGCTGCAGCTGCTCCAATTACCCTGAGGTAACCTTTCCCTAGTCCGCAGGGAATAAGGCCTTGATCATCCTAGGGTTTATACCGCTCTCTGGCCCTGCTGTATCACAGTGTGCAGACCAAGTCTTAGCTCAGCCACAGACAAAGATGGTTTCTTCAAGCTTCTCTGGTGTGAGATGCAGCAAATACGTTCTGCTGACTAGGAGGGGGGTGCCCGGCAGGTGTAAACTGGTGTCACTCCATGGACTTCAGTGAAGCCAGGCCGAGGTGCACTAACCGAGGAGCTGGTCCTCAACCTTTATTTAGCTTTTAAAGTGACTGAGGTTAACTGTAGAGATCCGAGCATTGAAGGAATATAGTCTTGACTCATTAACTCCCAGAACAGCAAAGTCTTAAAGGGGAAGGGAATCTTCATTTTTATTTTAACAGGTTCTTTTATGGTTCCAATTCAGCTTTAATCTAGAGTCTCTCTCTCTCTCTCTCCTCCCTCCACCCCAATCTCCCAGAAATAATTTGCCACGTATTTCCTGCAGGCTGGAGAGAGATGAGGCCTAGTTTAACACCCAGGGTTCACGGTCACATCAAGCACAGGTTTGGGCCATCACTGAGGGGTGATTTATTGTAAAGATGCAGCCTGTATTTCCCCCCTGGAATGGTATTTGCAGGAACTGCAATATTTGGAGATGGGATGCCTTCTTTCTCCTAGTTAGAGCGAAGAGATATGTACCCGAAAGGCCTGCTAATGTATCAAATTGCTGCCCAGGGTAATCTAGACACGGCAGAAGGGCAGTGCAAACAATATCCTTTCTTCTCACCCAGAAGACTAAATATGTTATACTAATGATACACTTTATCTGCATGGACTTGGGAGTAATCCATATGGCCCACAGACAGTACAGAGTACAGTATTTGCTGCTATAGGCCCGGATCCAGCCAAGCACTTAAGTATATCCGGGGTTAAAGCCACCCTGGGGAGGCTGCGTGGAAAAGGCTTGCAGATCCAGCCAATGAGGGGAAGGTTTATTAGAGGAGCCAATCAGGGCGGGCTGGCCCATATAAGAAGGCACTGCTGAGCAGAGTTGGGGGCGGTCGCTCCCTGAAGGGTGAGGGAGGAGGACTGGCTGCTTAGAAAGCTGGAGCACCACGGCTGGGCAGGGTCAGCAGAATAGGAGGAAGCTCCAGGCTGATGCCTGCCTAGCTGAGGCCTAGATACAGGGGCAGAGGAGGTGCCAGGGCTGTGGGGAAGCGGTCCAGGGAAGGAGACGGCAGAGTTGGAGGAGGGGCAGTACATGGCTGCCGGCTATAGAGTCCCTGGGTCGGCGGGCAGGCCCAGGCTCCCCCTTTGCTCCCCCACTGGCCACTGAGCGAAGTGGCCAGTGCATGGACTGCAGTCTGCCACTGAGGCAGATTGGATTGAGGACGGCTGGTCCCCCGGAAGGGGGGAAAGAGCCGAGTTGGGGACGGCCAGACGGCTGTGCCCAGCAGAGGACGACGTGGTCCGGGGAGCAATGTGGGTCCTGGACGCGGAGACAGGAGTGACGATGGGCAAGACACCAACTGAGAATGGCGCACTGGTAACCCCGAGCTAACTCCCAGGGCGGCCAGCAGGAAGGCACCACAGCGGTGAGTTGAACCCCTCACAACAGGCTTAACGTTATACTCGGTGAGCCCATCAATATTAACAGCACTACTCACATGATTAAAGTTAAGCATGAGCTTAAGTGCTCTGCTGGTTCAGGGCCATTGCTGCTCACCTGATTTGGGAGTTGCTAGATGCTGCTTTTTTCGAAAGCTAAATTCCAGAGAAAAATGACAGGCAGTTTTATCACAATAATTTGACAGCGAGTGATGACCCAGCATTAGCTCTGCTTTGCACTCCACTCAGAGAGCTCACGGCCATTATTCAAGCTTCCCTCTCTATTTGTAAGAACCAGTGCAGGGTATTCTGGGTCTTCTGCTGTCATTGCCCGTGCTATGTTTTGAATCACGAAAGTGTCTCTGGCACAACTCGACAACTTCTTTGATGATGTTTATTTGGCTCTTTTTATCCTACCATAGACAGGCAGTTAATCCCACCCCTTCCCCCCTGCCCCGTGAATTCACAACACTCAGAGAGATGGTCTAGGAATGGTTTGTTCTCATTTTTCTTATATCCTAACCCACAGAACTCTTTGACCCTCAGTGTTAAGTTAGGGCTCAAAGGGCAGACGGGGATGGTCTCACTTAATGTATTTGTAATTACTTTTAAACGTTGCAAACACAACAATGTATAAAGAAATGGTTTGTATTTGACAGCATGCCCCTCCCACCCCATTCATATGCTACTCGTCCTTTCCAGTCAGAAGCTCCTAGAGCAGGGAGCCTGTCTCTGTACATGTTTGTACAGTGCAATGCCCCACACAAAAGATTCTACTGTGCTCCTATAACAACAACAAGAACAACAGTGCTTCACAGGCATTAGACATATTAGTTCATTTTCCCCTCTTGCCTGTGCACGTTGCCTGACACTATCTGTACTGACACTCCAGGAGTGGCAGTCATCCTACCCGGTTTCAGTTTTAGCCTTGCTTTTACTTAGAAACACACCTAGGAGGGAATTTTCAAAAGCACCTAAGGGGTTTAGGAGCAGAAATCCCACTGAAAGACAAAGGGGCTTGTGGTCCTGAGGTACATAGGTGCTTTAGTTAGTTGTGGATTGGTCCTGCTTTGAGCAGGGGGTTGGACTAGATACCTCCTGAGGTCCCTTCCAACCCTGAGATTCTATGATTTTGAAAAATATCTCCCCCAGTGAATCAATCAATCCTCTTTATCTTCCTCTTTTGTCTCTGATAAACTCCAGAGGTTGCCTTACTTGGATGCAGGTAGCAACGGAGAAATGGAACTAAGCAAAAGGTTCCCCTTTGATCTCCTTTCCTAGCTTCACGCGCAGTGGAAACCTCTGGCAAATTAGGTCTTGTCCATATGTGACATGAGCCCAGTAGTCATGAGCCGGGACCAGACGAGGAAGGAAGGGAAGAAGCGTATTTGAGAGATTAATGGGGCACTGCTCGACACACTGATGAATGAGGAGGAGCATTTCCTGAAGTGACAGAATTTTCTCTGTGGTCCTGAGGCAGGAGGAGTCACCCGGAATCTCTTCAAGCCCGCCTGCCCTGTCCGCCAGAGGGAGCCACATGAAATTGCTGCCGTACCTTTCGCTGTGAGGCGAGTCGCGGTAGGAGTCGGGCGTCTCTCTTGCGTGCCTCAGGAAGCTGTTGCAGTCCCGGGGGCCTCCTATGCCGGTGAGGCGCCCTCTGGGTCCCGCTGGGCTCGTGTGCCTGCTGTTCTCGACGGAAGAACTCACGAGCACCGAGTGGCTTTCCGAGAGGATGCTTTCAGTGTGACCGTTACTCCAACTGACGGCAGGGCGGGGGGGAGGAGAGAAGCAGCTTTTATTGTAAATTCAGAACAGGAGAAAGCAAACTAACTGAAGCTGAACAATGGGAGAGCAAGGGCTACATGCAGTTCGGGACATGCCTGTTAAGCTCCATACCAGTTTATGGCAATTGGTATGAATGCTGTCATCCTACAAATGGAAGATGGTTTTATTTCTGTGAATATCAAGGGATGGGGTGGAAAAGAGCTTTCCAGTCATTAGCAGTGCTTCTCAAACTATGGATTAAGACCCCACTGGGACCCGTTTTAATGGGGCTGCCAGGGCTGGTGCTGGACTTGCTGGGGACCATGAGTGGTGGGGTTCAGGCTTTGGCTTCCACCCTGGGTGGTGGGGCTCAGGCTACAGGTGCCCTCGGGCTAGGGCAACGAAGATCGAGAACCCCTGAGCTAAGTGATCTCACAGTATCTCCCTGATTCAGCAATTTGTGTATATTAAAATTCACAGTCCCGGTAATGGAACTCCACACAACCATTAGGGCGCTTGGGGAACTCCGAGGAAGATAATTTGTTTTGGTGGCAGGATGTCAAGTCCCATACATCTTTAAATTCAAACCCCATGACCAGTGCATTTGTATGCATCTGCTTTATGCAACGGTGGCAGAGCTGACATCCCACGCCAGTTTCTCCTTCGGCAGGGAGGTTCGTTTTCTCGTTCTGGTACCTGTGGCTGGGCGTCTGGGTGACAGTGGTGGAGTGATGCGTTGTCGAGGTGTAGTGACTTGTGGAAAACGAGGTCTCTGTCTCTCTCTCAATGACGTGTTCACTGGATATTACATTTTTAGATACATACTGCTGAAGAAACAGACATATCTCAGGTTTACAAAGGGGAATGTACAGCATATCTGCGCACACACACACATTCACACACACACACACACACACACACACACACACACACACACACACACACACACACACACACACATTTTGTTCCGATATTTATTTTGGGCCCTGGGTGAGCGTTCCCCCTGCCACATTCACCGGACTTTGGTGGCTTGAGGAACAAGAAAATGGGTTTGTTTGTAACCTGATGACGACCAAACAAAAAGCTTTGTGATCTACCAACTGGCAATTAGGCTTGTCCACAGCAGGAGGATTAAATATCCACTTGGTACATTATTTGTAGAGAAACGTCCCCAAAGACACACCTCCTGTGGCTATGAGCTCGGAGTTTCTTCTGCGAAGACTGGTATTCTAACATCTCAGCCTCCGATAGAGAGCGATCTAGTGACTGATACCCACTGTTCTTCTGAAATGGTTGTACATGAAAATGCTCTGAATTTACTGCACATTAGAATAATTTCTTTAAAAGTTTCTAATCATTTCTTGGTGGAGAAATCCCACATTCCTGGAAACCCCCATCATTAATTTTTAGCAGCTACCAGCTGAAAAGCCCTCAGAGAAATGCAGTGGCTACTTACATTGACTAGCTGGACGTTTTCGGGCGGTGGGTTGGGATGGTGGGGCCCATTGGCCATGTTCACCATGTTGTTCTGCTCAGAGCGAAGGCTCTGCCTAAGACGATCGTGCAACTTTTTCCGTTGCTTCCTGTATGTGAAAGAGGGAAATGGTTTTAATAGACAAAAGAAAGGCAACTGCACCAGCCAGCATGATAGAACCGCTTTATTGTCAACCCATGCTCATCGTTGAGGGTCTCTGAGCAACTCCCAACACTGGGGTTATGAGCACTGGCAGAGCTGTGGAAGGTGTGTGGGCGTGAATGGAGCTGCAGAAGGACAGGGAAAGGCAGGAGAGGAGGAGATCCACTTCCAAAACTTACTCCATTTCAGAAGCAGTTCTCTGAAGATCAGATTGACAAGGAGACATTCAGGATCTTACACTCCATTGACTTATACATAGCTTGATTTCCTTCTACTGTACTGAGCTGCCATTCCTCATCACGATGCAATCAAAGCACGAAACACAGTGGACGTGCTTCTGCCTTTGCTTGTGCATGTAAATGCAATATGGTATCATGCTGACTGCCTATGGGTTTGATAGCGGGATGGACGTGTTGGAAACAATTCATCTGTAACACATCGGTCCTATGGGTCTAGGATCGGAGCCAGGGAGCACCCATGTTACAAACAACAGCTAATGCTTTGCACTGGCAGATCTTGTGCAAATATCACCCTGCTCGGAAGAGCAGCCACATGCATCCTGCCGTGGCTGATCACCAATGGTCTCCAGCCCTGTACCTCTTCAGCTAGCAACGTGTTACTCTGATGACTTTTATCAGTCAAGACAGGAAGTGACCGAATGTTCCGTATTGCGTGTTCAGTGACAGTGCATCTACAGAATTTACCACGGGGATTCTCCCCGCAACCACAGAACTGTGCTCTACAAGTCAAGCTGTCATGTAAAAATATACGTAGTCTTTATGGTTGCAGAGGAAATCTTGAAAATATTAATGAAGTGCTAACTGATGAAGTGAGGTTGGCCTAAGTGTGCAGACATCCTGACAGCTCTGGGAGGTGTGAACTGTCTCATTCATGTAAATGGCATGTTAACTCTGAAACCTAGTGAATGTCAGATTGATGTCAACCGTGTTAACTAGTTCGCTGCTATTTTGACAAAAAACATCCAACTATTGTGTTTCTGCCAGCATGATAGAACCACAATCTCAAAATGCCTCAGACTCCTCTTCTTAGACCACCACCTCGATATCCCCTGCTCAGGTGTTAAACCAGGGGTCGGGAACCTTTTTTGTGCCAAGGGCCATTTGGACATTTATGATGTCCTTCGCGGGCCGCTCCCTATCCCCCCCCAGGAAGCCCAGGCTGGCAACGGGAGCTGAGACCCCAGCTGGCAAGGGGCCAGCGGGGGAAACCCCAAAGCAGTGGCAGGCGGAGTGCTTAGCCCTGCACTGCTTTGGGGTTTCCCCCGCTGGCCCCTTGCCAGCCGGGGTCCTGCCGCCTGCCCCAGTCAGCTCCCGCTATCAGCCTGGGTGTAGGGGGTGATGTTGCTTTACCCCCACCCAGCCTCCCCCCATCTAACCCCGTTTCCTCCCCCACCCCTGTCTGGCCCGGCCCACCCCACCGAAGCCAACCTCCTCCCCCCTCCCAACCCAGCCTCCTGCCCCCCATGCCTGACCCACCCAGCCCAGCCTCCCCCCACCAAACCTCCTTCCCTCCTGCACCCACGCCTCGCCCACCCCGGCCTCCCCCCACACCCCATTGACCGTCGGCTCCCCGCGGCGCCGTCGGCCCCCCCCCAGCGGCCCCCGCACCTCCGTGGCCGGCGGCTCCCCCAGGCGCTTGCCGGCCCCAGCGCGGAGCCACGCCCGCCTGCCGGCCAGAGCGCAGAGCCGCCCCCGCGCGTCCCTGGCCGGCGGGTCCCCGAGGCGCTTCAGGCCTCTTTGCCGAGCCGGCCCGGGCTGCCAGGAGAGGGGTGGGGGAGTGGGGGGCGGCTCCGTGTTCGGCGAAGGGGCCGGAAAGCGCCTGGGGGGAGCCGCCGGCCAGGGACGCGCGCGGGCCGGACGGAAGGCTTTGGCGGGCCGTATAAGGCCCACGGGCCGGAGGTTCCCCACCCCTGTGTTAAACCATCTTGGAACACTTCTATGGGATAATAACAAGTTGCCAGTACCAAAATCTATACTGAAACTGAAGCTGCAGTATCAAGTGTATCAGGACTACGGTATTACAACTATGTTATTCAATTTCACACTTAATTTATAAATATCCTCCAAATGTGTTTGAAGGTACTGCAGAATTTCCATGAGAGTGCTCCAGAACCCAGGGAATCAAGTGTAAAATTTAGGTTCAGTTTACTGCAGAGTATTTAGGGTCTTGCCTATAGTACCTATAGTTCCCAAAGCTGTCTACAGAAGTGTAGATAATTCAGCAGGATAAGATACTGCAGAATATAACCATGTTATTTTCAACCCTTTTCAGAACTCAAGGGAGGATATTCCAGGCTTGCCAAAAAAGGAAATGAAGGAGCTGAAGCTTCTTAAAAGATGCTGCGATCAAGGAAGCTTGAATGCAAAAAGTGAATTACTCAACACTGTGCATTTTATAATTTTTGCATGAATTACTGGAGGCACATTTTGGTTTTTGTTATAATTTACTGCAGTGGTTTTCAACCTTTGTGTCATTTGCGGACTCCAAAAAAATTTCCAATGGACTTTGGAAATCTTAGACATAGGGGTCCATGGACCACAGGTTGAAAAGCACTGATTTCCACTCCTTCTGCCCTAGTGAGGGCAAGATGTAGCATAGGTTGCCGGGGTGCACTATAAATACAGCAAAGTCAGGAGATATGATTACTGCACAATTCCAATGTACAAGGCTTTAGGCAAGTTAGGGAACATGATTCAGGTCACATCTACGCTAGAACCAAAAGCCGTGTAAGTGGATAGTTGTGTGGTAACTTGGACCCCTGACTCAGCAGTGTTTGTAGTGAAGGTGGGTCCTAGACAGGCTTAGATTAATAAATTATTGGGTCAGATTCTTAGCTGGTATAAACAATACAGCTCCACTGAAGTCAATGGAATTCTGCCAGTTTGCACCAGGTAGGAATATGGCCCTGTCTAGGCTACTTTTCACCTTCAGTAATATAGTGGGGAGCATTCTGCAAATGTGTCATATTCTTCTTGCATTTAACGGACGTTAACGAACAAGAAATGGCAAAAGGAAGCTGAGGGGAAAGAGTAATGGGAAACCTAATGTGCACATCCTTCGTTCTGCGACGTCTCTTCATTAATTTAATTGCCGTGCAGATAGAACACTTCGGGATTAAAGATTCACTGTTAGATGTCAGCTTCACATTCCATCAGCAGTGTCATTTGCAAAGACGCCTACGTATTTCTAGATCTTTCTTTTTTTATGGATTCTTTTCAAGTCCAGGTGGGGGTTTCCTAAAGATAGGATGGGGGAGGAGGGAGCTCACTGAGCAGCTCTCAAATGCCGGCATGACATCATTGCCAAATTTGAGGGTTTAACCCATCAGTCCCCTTTTCACATTAACCAAGGGCATTACAAATATTCCACAGGCCACTGGCAGCAACTCCTGAAGTCTCCTGCCCCTCCTGATTATCAAGGCCTGGTTTGAGTTCCAGACTGCATTAGGTGAATCCTACAGAGGTATTTTAGGATGTCTTTGTTTAAAAAGCTGTAGCTAAAAGCCTGATCCAAACCCCTCTGTCCATAGGTTTCAGTGAGCTTTGGAGCAAGTCCTAGAACAGCAAATGTAATAGAACATCTGCTTTGTGCAAATGTGGCAGATGAACAATACTTTATTTTGGTGCTTGGTAGGTACAATTAGAAGAGTTTTATTGATTTTCACAGGACTTGCTCCTAAATTTTTTACATTAGCCCCATAATTTACAGAGACATTACAGAATTTAGCAGCATGTATATATTTACAACAATATCAAATTCAATCCTTCAGTCTTTTGGATTTCCTGCTGATCTTGTTCTCAACTACTGTACTTACAAACTAGTGTGATCTTTTCACTTCTAGTCCTCAAAACCCACATTATTAAAAAGCTGGGGTCTGTTGTCCCATCATGATTCCCATGGGAATTATGAACATGTGACGAAAAAGGAATGAACAGATCAGTAAAGTTAGTGTGACTCACATTCCAATTGGGAAGATTAGTTAATAAATTAATGTTTGCAAAGCCCTTTTGATATCATCCAAGGTGTGATATTAGAAATACAATTATATATAACTGTGCTTCTAATATCACAATAAAGTTAGTATTATACTTTCACCTGCTATTGAGTGAGATTTATATCTACCAGTATTTAATCTGACTGTATTGATTCCAATTTTGTCACTTACATTCAAATTTAGATAAACACAGATTAACTTTGCATGATGAAATCATCATGCTTCCGTACATGGGTCATCACAGGGCAAGCGGGTGAATCAACACTGGAAGCCTATGGCAGGTTTCAATCAGGCAGTGACTATCACCCCACAATTCTCCAATGGGACTACTCATGGGCAGTGAGCATTACGTTCAGCTGGGTGGGCTTGCGGTACAAAGCCCTTAGGGCTAATCACAGAGATAAAAAGGAAGAGAAAAGTTTACTTGGTTTTGCAGTAGGCCACAACACACATGATGCCAACTACAAGGAGGGCAATGCAGATGCCAGTTATGGTCAAGACCCTTTTCTGGTATAGTTCCTCTGCTTCTAGAAAGGGACAAAAACAGAGAAGATTACAAGATGCAGGCAGATGATTCAAGCAGATGACAGTGGACATGCTACATACCACCATACAGGACCACACAGTACAACAAACCCGTGAGCACTGCGCACTTCGGGCAAAACTCTACTGCAGGATCAGAACTTAATCTCTTAACACAATGTCAGCGGCTACTGTGTGTGTAAAAAAAAAGCATAACAAGTATAATAAAAAAGCTACTTATATTGTTAACTAGAACAATATCCAAAATATGACTTTTAAAACTGACAAAATATCAGCATTTGCTGAAAATAAAAACACAATGCACTAAGGTAATAATGTGATTTGAAAATGCTTTGGATGTTTTGCTCTTGCAAAGACAGCTGGAATAAAGGGTCCCCAAAACAAATGTAGCTGTTTCTTCTTCTCATGTTTTAACATTCAGTGGTGTCTCTCCCCACAGCACCTCCCCCCAATCAAATGTATATCTCAGCGGTCTTTACAAGAGAAATTTCAGAGTATCTTTTTACATTCGTAACGTGAGGTTGGCTTGTAGTTGTATCACCAATGAAAATGAGACAAATGGTCAGAGGTTGCTAATACCGCTCAACAATTGAGCCTATCGCCCCAAAATATGGCAGTAGCAATGATGAGTGATGCACTGTATCAAAGAAACACTGTGTGATTACTTACATACCCAGATTTGTATTAAAGGAATGGTCCTAGCTGGAGAGAAGCCTTGCCCTCTGAAGAAAACCTGTTCTACTTCACTGATCTCATTCGCAGAGATATGTCACCATTCTAAAGAAATCATTAGCACCAGCAATGTTTGGGTTGGCTCAGTCTTCACCTTCCGTCATTGGCCAGACTTGGCGAAAGCATCACTGTATGTTGCCATAGGGAAATGTTATGCTTAGAACTTTGAACGGGAGACACGTAGGCCCGGATCCTCACTGAGTGGATCTGGGCCCCAGTGAGGGTTGACTCAAGACACGGCATGTTTCCCTCTCTTTGGGACTGAAATGGTTTGGGCTTTTTAAAAAAGTTGGCACTGCTGGGCGAACTAGTCAGAATTCCCCACGAATATCGAGAAAAGCGGCCTTAACAGTGATGGGACACCAATAGGCATTTGGCCTTAAACCTAGCGGGGCATCATCTTGACGCCAATGGGGAAAAAGCCATCAGAGACATTTACAAACAAAAAAGAAACGCAGCTCTCCACCATGGTGGGGACTCTGAGTTCTGGTGGAATGAGCAGAGGATTTGAACGCTGCTGGTCTATTTCCTAAGGGGCAGTTCTAATTAGTGGGCCCCTGACCTGTCAGTCTGCCTCTAACCTCACGGGAGTAACCTAAGGGCGTGGAAGGTCACTGCTAGGCACAGAGATACACTTAATGTTGATGGGGGACTGGCTGTCCCTGGAAGGGTTATACCCCTAAGTGGCCTATAGAGGTGGCTTGGTATAGTTTTAAAAGTGAGGCGTCAGGGGATGGGGAGTGAGATTGGATGTGTGGATTGGCCTTACAGTCATGGCTCCATGAAGGTCCTGATTCTTCATGTTGTGAAAGGGCCAATTCAGGAGTTTTGGCTGGGAGACTGAACTTCCTGGTAATAGATACATCGTACTTCTAATATACAGTGGGCCAGGGAGCCTACTATTTAGAAATGGAAAAGGGACTTCAGAGAATTTAGTTGACATCTAGGTAGCAAACATAGATTTGCATCACCTATGGTAATCAGGGCTGGCGACAGGAATTTGGGGGCCCTGTATGCAGATCGTGTGGGCCCCCCGCCATCTCCCACCGCCCACGGGGCCCCCCCGGCCGGTCTCCCACCACCCGTGGGGCCCCCCGGTCTCCCGCCGCCCGCGCCCCCCCCCGGCCGGTCTCCCGCTGCCCCCGGCCCCCCCTGGCTGGTCTCCCGCTGCCCGTGCCCCCCCCACGCTGCTGGCTGCCCGCGGGCCCCAACCCCCGCATGCGCTTTGGCCGCGTGGCCCGGCCGGGAGAAGCAAAGGGGGGCAGGGGGAGGCTGCTGGGTGCCGGGGGAGGGGGGCTGGTGAGCGCTGCAGCAGCTGCCCGGAGCCACGCCTTGCTCACAGCCCCGGCGACAAGGGGGTACAGCTGAGTACCCGCCCCGGACTTCAGGGGGCCCCCCTGAAGTCCGGGGCCCGGTACAGCTGTACCCGTAGTACCCCCCTGTCGCCGGCCCTGATGGTAATAGAAATAAATAATCATTTTTCTGAGAACCTGTTAATTAATTTAAGAAACGTTGTGGTTGATCATTGAGGCATGACCCTGTATCTGTGTCTGTACTGCCCACTGCAAAATGGCAGTGGTTATGCAAGGATAAACACAAAAGCTACTCAGATTTTGTGTGGCTGTCACTCTTGAGGAAACTAATTGTGTAAGGTAACTACGGAGTGCAAGTTTCAGTGTGAATGAAGGCTTCCCCAAAATAAAAATAAAAGTATCTTAATTTCTATGATACAATGCACCTTATCATGAAATGAACACTTCCTGCAAGCCAACCCCATTGTAAATCAAAACACCGGTAAAGAGATCATGAACACCGTCAGACAAAATTAATAGCAACTGAGTATTAACAGAGGGGAAGAAGAAGTCAGTGTGGTAAAACTAGAATGCTGCAAAATTTATTAAACAACTCAAAATCCGAGAACAGGAAGTCAAAAGGGGGGGGGGGGAGAAGCCCAAAACAAACATGACAGACAGGAAAAGACAGAAGGTGAAATACAGGGAAAGATGAGGTTATAAGTTGAGGAGTCAACTGCAGGCCTGGCACAGCATGCTTGATACTAGAAAAAACAGAGTGAAGAAATGCTTGAAAAAAAGGTTTAAGCAGAGTCCGAAGGGATTTCTCATACAGCATAACTCCTAGCCTGGGCTAGCTAGAGGCTTCCATGAGAGTACTCACTGGTTAGCCAAGCAAATGGTATTGAGGGCATAATAAACCAACATGCAGGAGAACTGTGTTAAATTCAACATATTCAATGTAAATTCAGAATGATTTGAACTGGAAGTCTGGTTTCCTGTTATCAGGCATTAGTGTCAATTTTCTTTTAAATAACTCTGGAAAAGTCCTGCTCTGGGTTATATCAGTGTAAATCCTATTCACTCCCAAGGCATCGCTGAGGTCACACCGGATTGACCCTGAGGAAATGGAAACTAGATTCTGCACTGTGCTAGATTTGCTAAGCGTGTTAGAGAAGTTGAGGCTTGTTATAGGTATGTTGGTGTGTCCCATGGTGGTCATGTGAGATATGTACATGGAGACGGTGGTGTGTATGTGCGTATGAAGATAATATTGTGCTGATAGACCACAGCCTCCTCATGAGTGTGGAGCACAGTGCTTTGGGGCACTACAGGACAAGGGCTATGAGCCTGATTCTGAGGCCAGGTCTACACTGGGGGTGGGGTGTGTCACAAGCCTGTTTCCCAACGCCAGCCTGCAGACTGGCACAGGTAGAGCTGGGAAAACAGGCTGCATGAACCAGCTGTGAATGTTCCGAACCACAATCCAGACTTATTCAAGCTAGTTCTCAGCATCACACTCAGAGAGAGGGCGTCTTTCTTGGTCAAATAACACCAGGGAAGATTTACCAAACACAGGCCCGATCCTTAAACCGGCGTAGCTCCACTGACTTGACTGGAGTGACAGTGAGACAGTGACTTGCCTTTCATATTCATAGGTTTGATGGGGGTGACATTTACAGATTTATTTAATCATATTTTGCAGAACCACAACTACAGTGTTGAAGTGTTTTTTTAAAAATAATGTGGAGGAAGTTCAAAACAGCCTTGGGAAAAGTCCTTGGAGAAATATATGTGCAATGTGCATTTACAGATGGTTCTCCCTACTGGCTGCTAAAAAATCCTTTATAGATTTGTTAGTTCTTCCTCAAGAATGTTAGGCTAATGCACATCACCATTAGCCTTAAATCATAATGGTGAACTATGTGTATGTCATAAAGGCACCGTTCATTACAAATTGTCGTACACTACTCATAATTACGAATGTATATGGATTTAATTTAAGTTAGTCTTCTAACAGCCATTTGTGAAATTTTAAAAGAAAGAATCATATCTCAAGTGATAGTTTGAAGTGCTTTAAAAAGCTCTTTCCTGATAGAGGTTTGTATATGAATTAAGTCGGCAAGTGAGTCTGCATGGGATTTTTGTCTAGTTCATATTTTTGTTAATAATTTTAGGACATTCCACATGAGAATGAATTAAATCAAATTTAGCTTCATTTTAATATTTCAGCCAGTTCAAGAGACATTTCATCCCTGCAAAACAATAGCCCTACGAGTAAAGACTACTTATTTAAAGGGTTTGCAAGATGAGGCTCTAATCCTTATATTTATTGCACCATGGTGAAAATGGTACCTATTGTCAGTGCTTTTGCCCTTGCATAGTTTGGATTTATTATTGGATAGATTGAGTCCATTTTGTAAACTTGAGTATCTGAAGGGAGGCTTGTAAACTCTTACTCACATATCTAAATACCTATTGTAGGCAATTAAGTGCTCATTTAGGCAGGCCCCTAAATATGGATTTAGTCACTCAATTTTACTTTGAAAACCGAGCTCAATGTTACTTATTTTGCTGCAGAATTTAAGTTATTGCGTAATTTAAGTTATCGCGTAATTAAGTTATCGCGTAATTAATTCAGGGGGCTTTTCCAAAACCCAGCCACACCAAAAGATCATAACGAATGCTAATGTAACAAGTGTTCAAAGCCAGCTGGCAGAAAAGTCTGTATGGCGACTTCAAGGCTACTGCATATGAAGTCTGGAGATTTAAAGTATACTATGTTAATTAACATTCTAGTGAGTTAATCACAACTAAAAAGTTGACTAGGAAGGTTATTGTTATAGCTGTATGATCCCTTCTAAAGCATAGAGAAATTGGTTAGAAATTGAAGGAGGGGGGAAAAAAGGTTTTAATCTCTCAGGCTCTAAAATCTGCAGGCTAAAAGGAATGATTGGTCCATACCCATAAATTCAATCCCAAGATGCTCTGCCAATGCAGAAAGTTGACAATAAAGAAAGAAAAGGGAAAAAGTTTCAGAAAAGAGCAATACACTGTACTCAAAAACAAATTACACACGAATATTACGGCTGTTCTGTGTCTGCATACTGAAACAGGACGAGTGGCGTGTGGTTAACGGGGCAGTGCTCAGATAAGCGTCTGTAAGCTCGCGTGTCAATAATGGTCATATTAAAGGTGTGACACACCAGAATAGGAATATGGCACTGGCACAATGCATTGAACACAGCAGTTAACCCTTAAAGATCTTACTGAGAGGTAATGGAAGTGTGGCTAGGGGTTGACACTTGAAATAGTTTGTTTTTAATAACTGTCAGTTATAGTCTATGGAGTCCTTACATTAAGCTGAATTACCCTACAAGAGAGGGGATTCAGGGGGTGCTTACCCCTGGTTTCTGAAAACGGTGATTCTGGTGGGAGACACTTGTTATTGAGGAGCAACTTCATCCTGGCCGTTCCTATTTTGTTTGATGAGAACAGATGTCCACAGCAGAAAGGGCCCTCAGCTTCTCCGATGGCTTGAATCAGCACAGCTCCAGTAACTACAAGGGCGTTCCAGAGCCATTTACACTATCTGAGGATCTGATCTCTTGTCCTTAGGCCATGCAGCCCCTGCAGAATCCTCCCTTGGTGGCCGGACGTGCGTTCAGAGGGAAAACCCAGTCTTGTGGGAGGATGTTTGTGTGTGTGTGTGTGTGTGTGTGTGTGTAGAGGGAGCTGTCACTCTGATAAAATCAATGGTCTAATCTAGCACTCCACAGTCAGCACCAGTGGGGAATGCAGATTTCCCCATGGCTGTGTATTCTGGGAGACCCATGTGATTTCCATGGGTGGAAGGAGATTGTTTTCTTCTGGATAGAGCCCACTTCCCTTTGTAGAACTACAAAATGCTAGATAAAATCGTAGCTCCATTAGTATCAATGGCAACATTTCAAAGGACTTCAATGGGACAAGGATTCCGCTACTCTGTGCTTTGGATAACTCAGTCGCATAACAAAGTTATCCATCCAAATCCAACAAATAACAGGTTTCTCTTCCCATTGGGTGACACTTAAACTGGATTAGCTTTTGCTTCCTGTTTTTTTTTATTTATTATGAAGTTTAGAACCTGATCCTAATTTTCTACAGAAGCAGATATTCAATTAGCTTACACAGGTTGGGGAGAGCGACGTGTACAATTCTTTCCTTGCCTATCAGTAACATTTTAAGGGTTAACTAAATTGGAATTCATCCAGATTTCTTTCTTAGGAGCTGGTACTGTATGCCTACGTGAACACTGCTAACAATACACATTAATTGCATAGAAAGCTTGGTTAAATCTTCAATAAAATTAATGACATGCTCATGCATATATATTACTGCATTTCTGTTTTATAGGTAAGACTTAGTCTGGCTCTAATTTAATCTGAACAGAAGTCATTCGTAGCATGCAGCTTCTTTTTCAAATAATTCAGTGGAAATTGGTGCTTAAAACGGGAACATATTCTGGCCATAAGCCCTAAAAAGAAACCATGCTGAAGAAACATGCAGAGCTCATTCTGATCCTAGGCGGCATCAGACTCTCATTTATCTTTGCTATGCGGAGCTCCATTCTCTTTTTTTGATTAAAAGGCAGAGTATCCCAACACTTTTCATTGTATAAAGTGCTTATTACATATTATATACTCCCATTTAATGTTGTTGTCTCATATTCATCATATGCGATATGCTTCCTGTTGAATTGCTGCCCATGTGTTTTAAAAAGAAACACAAAGATTATTTTAAATAATTAAGCTCCATTGTAGATGTGATTTCATGTAGGGCGAGCTTTAAAACACACAGTTCAAGGGTAAAATTTCAAAAAGTGACTTAAAACCAGATTATTATAGGTAATTAAGTGTCTAGCTCCCATGGAATTTAATGGGAGTTAGGTGCCTAAATACCTTTACAAATCTGGGCTATTGGCACTTTGTAGCCTCGGCCCAATTGAATCTCAATGGGATTTAGACTCCCAGTGGGATTCCTAAATTGATTTTGAAAATTTATGTTCTTAAGGCATTTTTGAAAAATGTTACCCCAAGTCTAATTTAAACTTGAGGAGACAATAAATGCTCATTTTTGAGTGATCCTCCCCATCATATAAACATTCTGTAGTTTTATATGTTCCAGAGCATTGGTTAGGCAATTTAGATTGAAAAAAAATACAGCCTTTGACTTTAATCTGGGGTGAGATGAAGGATAAAATTTTCAAATGTGCCTAAATCACATAGGAACCTAAGTTCCATGAAAGGTCAGTAGGATTTAGGCACCTACATCACATAACCACTTTTGAAAATTTTACCTGAAAATGTCTAATACGTCTGTAGCCAGGGGTCCATTTTGGAAATCTGTATGATCTTAGAGGAAATCTGCCAACTGAAAATTTCAAAACCTAAAATATCATTTATGTGTAAAAACTGAAAAGTGAAGGAGTTACTGTACAGCAATCAGCAATTCCAGGGAGAGCTGGAGCTGTCACTATAGTATGTCAGAGCTTAATCAAAGAATATATGGAGATATACCTATCTCATAGAACTTGAAAGGTCATGGAGTCCAGTCCCCTAGCAGGCCCAAGTACGGTCCCCTGACAGATTTTTTTGCTCCAGACCCCTAAATGGTCCCCTCAAGGATTGAACTCACAACCCTGAGTTTAGCAGGCCAATGCTTAAATCACTGAGCTATCCTTCTCCCCTTGCCCATCAAACCTTGTCCCTCATCCCCTGTAATTTATTGGCCAGACAAATCTCAAGGTTACATGACAGAAGAGTCTCATCATTTTCACGATAAATTATTCAACCATGAAAAAAATGATCATGAAGCCTGGTACGGCTAAATTTGACCCAATGTAATAAATGATGTGCCTTGCAGGTCTTGCCTTCAGGAATACAGGTTTCTTTCTAACATTTAGCTCCTTCTGCCACACTAATGCATTTTATATATGTGTGTGTGTACACATACACACAAATAATATATACCCTCCATGCAGACGTACCACACAATCTACTGAGAGACTCACAATAAACTGGCAGCCATGCATGGGGTCCTCAGGCCACCAGGGACAGGATAAAAGGAGAAGATGCTTACCTGTGTGTATGCCCTAGAGCTACCTGTTCTATGCTGACTGGGCACTGTGGATGTAACCTGAATCCCAGGGAAAAATATGGACACTAGCTCTACACATGTTCCCTTTAGACCTTCTCCTGACCTCCAGAAACGAACCCCCACCCTACCTGAATTGGCATAGGAAGAGAGTAGATTGTACTTGGGTTTTGCTGCTAGGGACTCAATTAAAGGATGCTGTAGGCACCCACACATTTTTCACAGGTCCATAGATTCCAAAGCCAGAAGGGACCAATGTGATCCTCTAGTCTGACCTCCTGGCCACAGAACTTCTCCAAACTAATCCCTGGAGCAGATCTTGTAAGGAAAAACAGCCAGTCTGTGCTTGAGCCAGACCTTGCACCTGTCATTACCTGTCAGTTTTAGAACAAATTGTGCATCTTATTCCCCTTCCCTCACGATGGTAGGAAATTTTGCCCACTTGCAATCCTGATCCTAACCCTAACTATTGCAATACAGGAAGCCTGTCAATTGTCATGTTGCAGTGCCAGGCCCTTTAGCCACGACAGAGCATGTTCATGAAGCTGAAAGCGAATGACCTTGCCAACCGCTGTGGAGGAAAATACTTCTACATTTCCCCCTCTACTTAAAGGAAGGAAAAACTACTTATATGGGGGAAGTTGCCTTAACTAAGATACCGATGACCATACCTCTCTTTCTAGCACAGTATGAGGAGTATGATATTTTTACAGAGATATTTTTGTTTGGACACCTGTTTATGTGGGGTCCGATCCAGGGCTCCTTACCTAGACCACCTCTTACTGGGGTATGCTGTGTACTCTTAGGATGGGATCTTCAAAAGCACTCAGAATTGGCTTCGCTCTGCTCCCACTGTCTGTGAAACTCCCACGGACTTCCACTGCAGCAGAACGAGACCAATGCATTTAAAAATCCCACCTTTAAGCTGAATATTAACAACAGAAAAATGACATGAGGATTTTAATAGCTAATCCATAGGTCTTTGTATGGAGTCACATGGAACCATCTGCTTCAAAGCAAACGTACCTCTTGAAATCAATGAGGAGTTCTGCTTGAAACTAGATGGTGCAGTCTAGTTCCCATTTTTTTCTTTTCCTATTGGTGTTTGCTTTGTTTAAAATCTGATTAGCTCTATGCGCTTACCTGACTAAACTTAATTAAATCAATTGCTCAGTCTGTGGGGTACAGCAGAAGCTCTTGCCTTTCAGCCCCACATATAATGTTAGAATGATTCTTCAGATCAGGCAAAGTTCTCTTTTTAATTGTATGGCTTGACCTATACTTGGCTGTAAAACAAGTCATAGAAATGCTTCTTTATTGATTTTTCTGGCTACATTGAAATGGGCTCTCCCTGGACTCCTTCCAGAAGTGTCATTTTAAGATTTGTAGCATCTTAAGAAAGGCCACTTTATGCTTCAGATCTATTGTATATAGAAAATGCTAGAATAAAATAGAATACCCTGTTTTCCCGAAAGTAAGACATCCCCCGAAAATAAGACGTACTTCCAGTTTTGCCTCTCGCTGTAATATAATGTAATGTAATTTTGGAAGCAAAAATTAATATAAGACACTGTCTTATTTTCGGGGAAACACGGTAGGCTGGATTTTCAAAGTGGCCCAAGGTAGGTATTCAGGTAATAAGAGCACTGCATAGCCTAGAAAGGTATTTTAGCCTTGTGGTTGATACATGTAAGAGGCATTTTAAAAAATAACTCTCACTAATAAAACTTTTAAAACGCAGTATAAAATAAATACTAGAATGCTATGCAGTCAAATCGCCTGCCATTGTCCTGGGGATTTGCCAGGGTAATTCCCATGATAGACAATATGAATTATGTATGTACATTCCTTGTTCATTGATGTAAGAGAAGACCTATGTCTCTATCAGGGCTCCAAAATGTCCAGTGCGTGCTAACAGCTTTTTAGCCTATGTACTAATGGAAATCTAAACTGAGCAATCATGCAGTCTCTGAAATCTTTCAATGCTAGTGAGTGATCCATCACAAATAGTTCATATAGAACTGCCCTTACATCATAATGCAGTGGGACGCCAGGAAAAATTAATTATGAATAGTGAAAGTGCATAAAAAATGTAAACCCTGGGCAATTTCCCTCCATTTTACATCTGACTTGGTTATATCTGAAGGCACAAAATAAATATGCAACATTCTTCACACTTTCTCACTATTAAATAATAAATAATAATTAATAATTCTAGAGGAAGCTTGTGAAACTATGGCTCTAAGGCCCCAATCCTACAGAGAGTGTGGGTGCGAGTGTGTCCGTCCGTCCAAAGGAGTCTACATGGCACATTTCTTCAGATATTTAATCTGCCTCTGAAATATTTGATCTTTGGCACCTGTCCCCCATAAATAAGAAATGTCAAGCATCATTTATGTCCCCTTTCTCCCTTCTCTTTTTTCATGTAATTTTCTTCCTACTGAAATGTAAAATGTTTGGATAATAAAGAAAGAAAAGCCCTCACTCCTGTTTGAGTATGTTCACCTGATACACCTGGAGCATGTAAACTGCCTTTACCTTTTATTTTCCAAGGCATTTTATGCATATCCATTTTATTTGGAAGGTCACTATCTTTATAAAGATTTTATAAAGTGACTGCCATTTTAGTGCTGGGATTTATTTCTTTTAGCAAATGAAAAGTGAGACTTTTAAACATATCTTTGTACTTCTTGTCAGCTAAACCTCCACAGGACATCATTCAATATTAATTTCAGAATGCTCCTACGTCTCAAAGGCCCAAACATCAATGCCAACAAACCCAACAGAGCACTGCAATGGCTTTTGTTATCATTTTCATGCAACAGACAGAGGCAATCAATATTAGGTCTAAGGCAATACATCTAGTTACAGGTAAAAAAAATCTGAGGAAAGATGCAGCGACAAAAAGCAGCACTGACTGAGCATGCTCCTACTGAGGCAGAGACAGAAAGGAAGTGGACGTACTGTAGAAGCTGGCCATTACGTAGTTTTGGCAGCGATCACCAGTAAATTCATTTGGACACCTGAGAGGAAAAACAAAAAAATGGTAGAGAAAACAGAGAAAAGAGAAGAGGTGAATATACGCTAAGAAAGAAGCTCCTTCAGTGTGAACTGATTTGACTTGGTGAGTTCACCTTCAGAAACGGAATCTTGGTTTAGCGTGTCAAAATGGCTCAAGACGTTGAGAGCAGCCCACTTGCTTTGCAGAAGCCCCAAACCAATCCAGATCACAGTATATATCAGGATGAGAGACATTCACCATTTCAAATATCCAAATTGCTTTTGTAAAGTAGTGTTCGCAAGGCAGCTAGGAAATGAAATCTGTACAACATTCATCTCAGTCTACATATTCCTTTAGGGTTGACAATTTACAGCATTTCACCAACCAAGAAAGTTGGCAAAGTGAAACAACAACAACAACAAAATTCTGCAGAGGATGAAAAGGATCCAGTTAAAAAAAAGAGTCACACAAACGAGTAACATTTTTGATGCTGATAATGCCATGGTGTACAGATTAAAGATGAAGAGAATCAAGCCATAATCAGAATCAAAGGATGCCAGTTCCTGCTGAACTGTGAAAACACCAAGTAATAGTGATTGTGTTGCTGTAGTTGGGGAGAAAGCAAAGTTCAGATTATTTTAACATACTTTCTTGGTTTTGGATTTTCATGGGCAGAGTGTCAGTACATCTCGCTCCAGTGAATCCAGGTTGGCACCTAAAGGGCAAAAATGTGATAAGCAATAGAACAGCAAAACCACTGAAAGATCAGACTGATAATTGCTTTCCTATGGAACAGGGAGTCTCCCTAAATGACCTCAAGGGTGTGAGGGGCAGAAACTAGTGAAAAAGGACAATGAAAGAAAAAATGTGTCCTCGGAGGATTATCATTGTGTAAATTTTTTTTAAAAAGGTTTTTTACTAGAGAAAATCTGTGCAGCTTTAAAAAAGTCAGCTCTAGTACAATCGGACTGCTCATTGTTCATTCCCGAGACACCGATTAGGAGCCACACCATGATCTTCCAATTAACGACATGGTGTTGGATGAATAATTTTACATCCTTGCCTTCAACAGTCATGTATTGCAGGATCTATGGACATTCTACAGACTTTGCTATTTCTTTCATAGCATGTTCTACCTTCAACTTCATGCTTTTATTTATTATTTTTTTTAAACACAGCTTTGTTCAAGGCACCAGGTATGATTAAATGTATCTGAGAAGTGGAAAAGAGGTAGACCAAAAAACTACAAGCCGGGGGGTAGATATAAGTAGCCGCCTCTCGTCTTTTCAGGCAAGCGGCGCACACATGATAATCCTTGGAAAAATCCAATATGAATCCCATTGTAGTGAGGAACTTCTCTCCCCCATGTTGTCCATGAGCTCCTTTCCGCAGCTGCAGCCAGCGTTTCCTTCTTCCTCAATCTCCTTGACCTCCATGAAGCTGTTGACACAGTGTGGGACTTCATTCTGTAAGGCCGGCATAGCTACGTAGGCTTCTCTGGTTTCCTTAGAACATGATTCTGATGGGCCTCCTATGGAGTCTCCCACGTTAAATTCTTGGCCATCTGCTTTTATCCTACCTACCCACACCATTCTCCGTGCTCTATTAATTTATCTACCTTTTACCTTCATGCTAAATCAAGTTATGTTGATACATTTAAATTAAGTTCTATTTATGTCAAGTTATGCTTTCTTCTGTTTGTTTCTAAAGCACTTCATGAGCTTCTCCAGCCTGTTTCTCATACCTAGCCTCTCTCTAATACTGGCCTCCCATTTGTGCCTTCTTCCAATCTAAATTCAAGAGTATTCTGCTCTGCAGCTACATTAATCTACAACAATCTTTCTGTACTACTTCAACCCATATCAGGTTTTCAGTTGCACTAAAATCTCATTTCTCCCTTGCCTAGCTTTTCAAAGTTCTCTCTCTCTCCACTCACTATTATCCATCACATTAATTAACAATAAGGATATTAACATACTGCGCTTACATATTAGTTGTATTTTTTTAAACCATGTAAAGTGTTTTGGAATTTCAAACAGAACATACTATACAAGCTAAGCAGTGTTAAATACAAATGGATGCACCCTTGTCCAGATGCATTGCACATGACTGACTTTCTTTCAATACTGATACATTTTGGGTGTCTGAAGAGGTTTTTTCTAAACTGATTGCTGTATAGATGAATCTGTTTATCAACGGAACCAAAGCAAGGATCCTGTCTTCTGATGTGTTTGTATAGCCCTAGTACATTAGGATCCGGATCCCAACAGGGATTCTTGAGCACTACTATAGATAAATACAATATAGAATGAAATAATGACAAAGGAAGGTTATGTCACTGGGCAGGGAAGAAGGGTGAATTTGGATTTATATTAGCAATCTGGAAGAAACAAAACTGCAATAGAGTGTTTTATTCTGTTAATGTAATTCTTATTTTACACTAGGCTTATCCTGTGAAGGACCTAGCCTCATAGTCGTAGTAATGATACCTTGCTCTTCTACAGTGTTTTCCATCACTAAATCTCAGACTAAGGGCCGCATGATGTTCATGCCTACTCTGGATTCCCATCTCCTGACTCAGGCCAAACTTCAAATGAGTGTTTTGCTAATTAAAAGGCTCAGGAGCAGGCCCACAGTCACTGGCCTATGGAGTCCGCTCTCTTCTTCTGTTCCTGGTGTCAGCAATGGGTGTGGCTGCATTAGTGTTGGCAATTATTTACGTGCTTGTGCAGAGGCCACTAAATCGTTTCCAGTCTGATCTGGGTCAGGCTTCTTGACGCAGCGCTGAAAACAGTTTAGCTGTGTTTATACTGACACTTAAACTGTTGTCAACACTGGTGCAGTTGCCAACCATTGCAAACAAAGGATAAAGACTGACAGTGTGGACAGAGGGGTCGGATGACCATTTCCACTTCTGATTATTTGTGCACGTGAGAGGCATTTTATTGCAGACAACCAAAATTCAGTGCAGATTACAATTCTGCTTGTCAAGTTGTCTCCTCTGGATTATACATCCATGAACAGGCAATATTTGAACGTACCTTCTTATATTGTAATTTCTCCAACACTGTCACTAATCAACACTCTCTTTTCTGATTACTCACATAGTGTTTTCAATTCTTTTCTTTTCTACATATGGGCCAGTGCCCACTCTCAGTTACCCCAGTGTGAATCAGAATAAGGCCAATGAAGATAAGAATTGCTCTGGATTTACACTAGTATAACCAAGAAATTACTCTGGGCCTGTATCTTCTCTACTGGCTAATTAGAGGCGATACAAACTATTTATAAAAGAAATCAGATGGCTTAAACCATCAGGATCACAGCTCTTTCTTCGATCAGATAAAAGAATAATGTCTAAAAGTTTTTCTGATCCCTGATGATTTCTGTGTTTAGTGGTTTTAAATTTTGTAAAAAGACTACATGTTTTGACTAACTGCTCATATTAATAGAAAAGATCAAGAAAAAGTCCCTTTACTATAAGAAAATATGTAGTACAGGTAGGTAGCACAGGGAATATTTTATCATCATTTACATGAATCACTGTAAGAACAGTGCCTTTAATTCCTTAGTTCAGAACTGTTAACACCATACAGCCTCTTGACCTACGCAGACTTGGCAAATCTTTCAGTTAACACAGCAATAAGCTTTCCTTTCCCCCCACAATTAACAGTTTTCTGAATCATCACATTAATTAATTCCTACTCTACCCATTGCAATCAAGGATTGTGGCGGGGTCTCCACCCGCCCCCTACTGGAAGGGGCTTGGAAAAGCCCCCAAAGGGGTTTGAAATAGCCTGGGAGGCTAGCCTGCAAACTCCCAGGTTGATTGGGAGTTGGGTTCAGCTGTGTGGCCACGCCCCAAACACTCCCAGCCAGGATATAAGGGCTGGGAGGCAGAGGGGGGGGGGGGGCAGTCTCCTCTGCAGTCAGAGCGAGACAGGCCTGCTGCAGGAAGCCTGAAAGAAGGTACTAGGCTGGGTGCAGGGCTGGGGCTAGGCGGTGGGAGCTGGGGAAAGCTCTAGCCTGAGAGCCCCAGGCTGCAAGTGCAGGCAAGGGCCTAAAGTCAGTCTTCTCTGTTAGTAGAGGGAGACAGGGCCTGGCTGCGCGGAGCCTGTACCGGGGTACCCAGACTGGGACAGGGCGAGGGCAAGGCAGCTGGGAGCCAGGGAGCCTAAGCTCTAGCGAGAAGGCCCCAGCTTGCTGAGCCTAGGGAAGGCCCGACCCCCGGGGTACTGGGGGTTGCCAGGGGGCGGCCCAGGGCTGGTGATAGCTGTAGTAGGCCAACCCCTTCTTGCCGGTGATGAGTAGCCATGAGACTGCAGTCCGCCCCAGTGAGCAGGGGCAAGTAGTGACTGACAGTGGCACATTCTGAGGTGAGTTGGGGATGGTGGGTTCCCCGGGGAGGGGAGACCCTAAAACCAGGGGGGTACTGCAGGGGTGCAGCACCCCCAAAAGGGGCTCCGGGGTCCGGGAAGGGCACGGGGCCAGAGTGTGGAGAAGCGGACGTCGGTCGGCAGAGGGCGCTCCGAGGTCAAAAGAGCTAATTCCCAGGACGACCAGACGGGGGCGCCGCTGGGTGAGTGACCGACCCCGTCACAAGGATATAGAAAATTATAAAAATAAGAAATTCATTCTTTTGCTGTTAAGCAAGGTTAAGTAATGTGTATCTGCTAGAAAGAAGCACTGTTTTCAACCATCAAACCTGTAGTATAAAATCACTTTTAGGGAATAACAGCAGCAAAGGCAACACAAATTGTGTGGTGTGTTGCTAAGGAAATATCAAATTAGCATAATCAAAAATGCATTATGGAAAGACTGTTCAAAACAGGTCTTGAAAAACCATGAAGAATACTATAGAGTCTTCTCCAAATAAGAGAGCTGCTAACTGCTCTCCTTTTCACAACATTGTTAAAATACCACATGGTCTGGCACTATTAGACTTTGCGTAAAATTTTCAAAATCACCTCTGTGCCTTAGGCCAGGTCTACATTGGAGGTGGGGGTCAACCTAAGATATGCAACTAGTCGACATATCTTAGGTTGACTTACCAGGGCATCCTCACGCGGCGAGTCGAGTGCTGCCGGCTCCCCCGTCGATTCCGCTTCCACCTCTTGCGGCGGTGGAGTTCCGGAGTCAACGGGGAGCGTGCTTGGGGATCGATTTTTCGCATCTATACCAGATGCAATAAACTGATCCCTGATAGTTCGATCACTATCCGCCGATCGAGCGGGTAGTGTAGACGTGACCTCAGAAGCCTAAGGCGTGGGCTACACCTAAAATGCATATTGCCTCTGCTACATTGCTCAGGGCTGTGAAAAACATTGTGCTCTGTGCAACATAGTTAGGTTGAACTAGCCTCCATTATAGAGAAGGCTAGGCCAGGGGAAGAATTTTTCCATCAACCTTGCTACTGCCTCTCAGAAAGGTGGATTAACGACAGCGATGGAAAAACCTGCTTCATCGATGAAGGAAGCATCTACAGGAAGGCGTGTAGCTGTGATACTGTAGTATAAACACGAGTCCCATTTTCAGAAGTGATGTAGGCACTTAGCAGCCTACGTTTATATCTGCACCGCAGTCAGAGGGTTGACTGCATCTCGTAGTCATGCCAGCCTAGCTTTAATCTAGCTAGCATGCTACAAACAGCAGCAAAGATCTGGCGGCAAAGTTTCATCATGGGCCGTACAAGAACTGTAGGTGTGTACTCACATTGCTAGCTCACACCAGGGTCTGTGCCACCCTGTCTTCACTGCTCACTTAATTTACCCAGGCTACCAAGGTGAAAGCTAGTGTGGGTCTGCCTACTCCGAATGCAGAGTAGAAATACCCTAATACCTACTAAATTGCTGTGTAGATATTTGGAGCTTGGGTTTTGGGACCCCTTTCCCTTGTGGAGACCCAGAGCGGGACTCCAGCCCAAGCCCTTAGCCTGAGCCAAGCAAACGCAAACCAGTTAGCTCTGGCCAGCCATGGGTGTTCAATTGCTGTGTAGACATATCCATGAGGTGTAGGCTTCCAAGGCCCAGATACTCAAAGGAATGTAGGCGTCTAGCTCCCATGGGAGTTATGCACCTAAATACCTCTGAGGACCTGATCCCAAGTGCCTAAATTACTTTGACTCCTTTCTCATTTAGGCACTTTAAAAACTTTTACCCAATGTCTCATTAAAAAAACCCTCCAAATCCTCTTATTTAGACTGAGATTATTCTGTTTAGTCCAGGATTGTAATTAGATTACACAAAAGAGAAATGTATACAACACTGTGCCACTGTAGATGTTGCTCTATGCAACATTTTAGGTATGGTCCATTGTAGATGTATACACATCCCAGAAATAAAACCAGGTAACTAGCAAACATCTCTAAAACAATCAATTTGCTCAAAATTTATACTAGTATCAGTGAAAGCAAAAGGTGACATACTGTTAATTATTACACCTTCCGTTTTTTAGAAATCACTTTTGATCACACAACTTCTGACTTCAGCAATAGGAGACAGATTCACAGGGCCTTACATGACCAGAGGCATTGCCTGGAAAATTCCATAGTTGTTGTGCATCTGAGTCCCCTTTTTTGATTTGTGATAAAAATAATTGAGAACAATGAGACTCATGCCTTAAAAATTTTGTTTTTGCTCTCAACAGATGGAGCACATGGAAAATGTGAACTTGCTAACAAGGCAGAAACATGAAGAGCAAGTGCCATCTTTCAAGTTTTCGGATTCCAGGGGCACATTCTGGAAAAAGATTTGTTATCACAGTAGAAGGAAGCAATGTGTCCTTGACAGATATTTGTTTTAACAAACACTTAAAAATGGACATCCTTATCCTTAACCATGTAAGAAAATAATGCTATTGTGTTTCTTCAGATTTGCAGTATGTACCCAATAAACCACAATTCAGATTCCATGTCACTGTATCACAGAGACATTTGTCTTGTTTTGTTACAGTATAAACAGCTTCAGTGCTGGTAAACACCAAAGAGACATAGCAGAAGCATCGCAAACTAATAGTGAGCTTAGTTCTCCTTTACAGTGAGGTCCCTTTCCACCATAATTAGTATACACTATAATTTATACACTATAATTAGTATAAATTAAAATCACAGGGCTTGATTCTTCACTGTAGTGACTTCTCCAGATATTTCTTTTGCTGCCCAGAAAAGTGCCCTGCCCAAATTGTGGGGAGTTATTTTTGTTTTCATTCTGATTCTAGATGTAACAGTTTCATCTTTTCTACATGAAAAAAATTGTGTAAGAGGGCCTGGGATATTTAACATAAAATGAAATGACAATAATAAAGTACAAACACTGTCAGATCTGGCAATTAAAAAAGAAAGTCCTGAGATCCAGTGAAAAAGAGGTGAATTCTAAATTCAACAGAGCAATCAATAGTAAAAATGTTATGCACACAGCGAATGTGTTATGTGCACAGGCATGGAGCTGCTCTGAAATGTTCTGAATGGTGTACGAGGAGCAAATGAAGAAGTGGAAGAACAGGAGCCGGTTTCTGGTAGGTTCCCAGGGGTGTAGTATTAAAATTGGGTCATCTGGCGCTGCTCGATTTTGATGACCATGTTGTTTTGGTACAATTGTCCAAAAACAGAGTTGGTACTTTTCCATGAAGGAAAATGGTTATAAACAGCCCTAGAATAAATAGTCATGACTCCAGCAGCTGGGGAATTCGTGAAAAAAATCTTGTTAACTGCAGATAAGATCCATAGAAAAAGGCAAAACCAAAGTGAACAGAAAGTGTTTCACTAGAGTGCAGCTAGTATTTCCTGGAAGCAATTTCCATCTTCTCCTTTCCATGTGAAAGCAAGGTATCTCTTCACCCTCACTTTACATGATATTGCAGAAGAGCAATTATTGGGTTTTGCAATAACTGGGTTTTGATTTTTAGTCTTTATAAGACTGGAAATTCATGCGATTACACCAGATTGTGTATCTTATTGACTAGCTTCTGCTGCCTCTCTTGAAAATGCCAATGTTCATACAGAGAAAAGTTCCCTTAAGGTTCAGTTCTGCAGGATACTGAATGCCATGTGTTGAAGCTGAGAGTTCAGGGCACTCGGTTGCATCCGGCTCTCGTCTGTTATCAGCACCACGACAGCTCTCAAGGTACCTGCTGTACATTGTGCTATGGCAAGATGCAAAGCTTCAGCCACAGCAACTCTATTTATACCGGATCTTCTGCAGAATAATGGGCTGATGTATGCTCTGATTTGGCTTTGTTTGCAATAGCGAAACTAGGCTTCGATTCAAGAAGGGTCTCAGGCACGCACGTCGGGCTAAGCATGGGCTTGAGTGAAATCATCTGTGGAGTTTTAATAACTCTTGTGTTGTGTGAGCTATCTATGGGCTTGGCTTCATTGCAACAGTGAGTACACTTGAGCTATTCCACTCCTCTAGACTAGCCTCGCAAGTGAGACCAATGACACTGTGAAACAACACTCCAGCTACACAGAGCGATGGGATTAGCAGCACAGTGATTGGATCAGCCGTTGACGAATTGTTGTAACTTCAGCTGTTGCAGCCCCACAGCATTATTAGCTCAAGGGTGTCAAGCGGCTTCTCTGCTCTGGACCAGAGCTAGCGAGATTAAAGCTAGTTTGGGGATGTTTACATGAGCGGCAATCACACACCGTGATTGTAGTATCGACAAACCTCAAGTGTCAGCACCACTCCAGCTTCAACCGCTTCCCCGAGTATAGAGCACCACTTAACCTGAGCTAGAGATTCTGTGTGGGGATGGGAGTCAGGTT
Source organism: Sternotherus odoratus (assembly GCA_032164245.1). Taxonomy (NCBI): domain Eukaryota; kingdom Metazoa; phylum Chordata; order Testudines; family Kinosternidae; genus Sternotherus; species Sternotherus odoratus. The sequence continues at coordinate 3,844,474 of JAVMKO010000007.1, read as the reverse complement.
AGGGGCAAAACTCAAATTATACCTTGAGTTAACATTGCAATGAACACAAGCCCTGTTACACAGATGTCATTCTCAATAGTTGGAGAGTTTTCATATCAACTCTGCCGCACAAAGATGAAGATGCATCTAATTCTTCTGTTATGTATCTGCTGGGCCGTTTGTGGGAGAGAGAACTGTCCAGATATTAAAGCAATTACTTTGAGGAAAAAGTACATGAGAAACATGGTGCCTCCACTGAAATAAGCAAAAGGCTTCTTACCTGCACAAATATCTGGGGGGGTTTGGAAGGTCTTTGACCATGTAACACTCTCCCCCATTGACACAGAAAGGTTTCTGCTTTATGTCACATTTTGTGAGATGACTTGTCCCCGTTGTAGATGTAGAAGTGGCTGGAAGAGAGAATAGAGAAAATACAGTTCAGGATGGTTTGGTTCTTTCCTGAACAGTCTTTGGATTTGAATACAATTTAGGCATGTGTGCGGTAGAGATATGAGGTAGAGAAGAACTGGTGATTCTTGTGAGCTATCTGCTGGTGGCCTCCTAGAATTAATCTGAGTCACGGAAAACAATACTTAGCAGAGGCAGTATTGTGCTAACCAATGTAAAGAGCACAAAGAGGTTTACAATCCTTAGACACGCTCCATGCACACAAACTGGGAGAGTTTAAAATTCCATACTGCAATCCATCAAGCACCTGTAAGATCTATCAGAGATCAAGGACATTTCATGAAAAGACCCGTGTAATTTACATGTGAAATTATTTCAATTGCAGTAAGCCTATCGTGCTAAGGTCTTCGGTGCAAGGACTGTCCGTCCCTATATGTTTGTGAGGCCCTCGATTGGTTGTTCTCTTGGTGTGCTACCACAATATACATGCCAAATAATAAATATTAACAAGACTACATAATGTGATATTGCGACATTCCGGGATACCATCCAAACCAGTGAGGGGCTGGGTCACCTCTGCCCTGCACCCTTGGGTGCCTCATGATGCTTTGCTGATGTAGCTCCCACTGGGCTGCTCACAACAGCCTTCAAGCACAGAGGTCACCTCCCCTCCCCAAGTGTCTGTGTATAGTGTAGCCTGCCAGCCACACATAAGTCACATTCTGACTTCCACCACCTGGCTACCACTTGCAGGGTGACCCCAACATGCTTCAAGTCCTGGAATTTCCTTCCAAACCAGATGTTCTGCACTCGCCTACCCTCTCCTGGATAGTCCAGATATATTAGGCCCGTTGCCCCTCCAAGAGGCTCAATACACAACAGTTTGCCACCCTAAAAGGAGTTCCCCACATAGTTCACAATACTGGATTCGTTTTGATTGAAGAATAAAACAAGTTTATTTACCTACAAGGAGAGATGTTCCAGGTGAGTACAAGTATAAGGCATTAAAGCCAGAAACAGTTACAAGAGAAATGAAGAGAAACTAGAGTGAGTTCAAGGTGAAGTCCTTCCCCACAAGTTCCCATAACACAGCAGATCAAACTCCCAGGTCAGGCCCAGCTCCCAAAGTCTCCGAGCTGCTTAGACTTTAGGCGTCGCTAAGTAGATAGGATTTCTAAGGTTTATTTTATTAATTTGCTTATATTTTGTAATTTTGTTTTAAAGTTAACTGATCCGAAACCATCCAGCTGTGCACGTAGCTTGCTCATTCGTATAAATCTGAGATCCTAATGTTGTTTTCCAGGGCCTCCCTCCCTCCTTCCTTCTCTTTGCTTGCACCCACTTGTTGCATCTTGGGTCCTGATCGGGCAATGAAACGTGAACAATTAATAAAAGTAAATCCTGATAATCTATTCCTTTCCCCTTCTCTCAGTTAGGCTCAGTTAAACGAAGGCCCTATCTAGCTAGGTAAATAGGTCATGTTTTAAAAGCCTTGGCTAACATGTTTTAACAGGATGTTTCACCTACTGTAGACAGTGCATCATGTCGGCCGGTTGTGGTCAACCCTCTGGGGAAACCCAGTCTAGGCCTGGCTGTAGTAGTCCAAAGACTCTGTCTACACTGCACAGCCTACGTCAGCATAGCCACCTAGTATAGATGCAGCACATCCCAACAGGAGTTTTTCTGCTAATGTCGGAACACCGCTTCCCCAAATGACATTAGAAACACTCACATCCCTGACTGAAATGAGGGATGTAAATACCGCTTAAAAAGTTAACCGTTTAAACGATTACAAATATTTTGTTTAAATGGCTAACAGGTTAAGTGGCTGGGCCCGCTCTGATGGCCCTGCTCTGGCTGGGAGCTATGGCTTGACCCGCTCTGGCTGGTGGGCGGCCACTGAGGTTAATGGTTAAGGCGGTTAACCAGTAAGACTAATGGTTACTGGTTAACTGGTTAACATTTTACATCCTTAACTGAAATAGCTCCACTGGTATAAGTTTTAAGTGTAGACCAAGCATATGTTGAAGTGAATGTGGGTCTCAATAGGTGATACATACATGCTGATGGGACTGGAAGGTGTAACTTACACCAGCTTAGACTCCCTCTGAATTTAGTTCAACCTATGTAGCTTGACTGTGTATGTCAATGTCTATGTAGCTCCTTTTTAGCCCCTTTCAAACATTTCTTCCTGAAAGTAAGACCATTGTTCTGAAGACATCCCATGGTTCAAAAATCTAATGCATTAATTTGAAATGACAAGCAATACTGTCTGCCTGAACTCCCACCAGCAAAGATTATGACTACCACGAAGACTAATGGAATGTTTGAAATTGAATGATCAGGAAAGTTGTAGGGAACGAGCCTGTAGCTATCTATAATAGCTCCGGTCATCCTGCTCCGCACTTTTTCTTTAAGCAGCAGCTAGATCAAAATTGATCATCATAGAGTTTGGCAGTCCTGCTGATGGAAAGTGGACTTTGAATGGCTGAGAGGCTCTGAACAAATTGCGAGAGATGGGAATAAGCTGTCATTCTTCAACAAACCCCAGGATAGAAGGGATTTACACAGGTTTGCCAGGAGTTTTTTCTCCCCACACTTTTAAATTTGGCATGTCGTGTCCTATAAATCTTACGCATGTTTCTTTCTTGCCTTTCTGATAGATTAGCACCGTGGTCTCAATCCACCTCTGTCCTCAGTCAGTTAGTTCTGGAGACAGCTTGTCTTTGATGCATAATTTTTGGTGGATAAACCAGCATTAACTCTATCCGCTGCATGGCTATTTTGCAAATTAAATTAATAAAGAACCAAAAATGTGGTGTTAGGTTTCCCTTAAGCCCACAGGGCGGAAGAAATGTTGAGTTCTGGAGCAGGTGGTCCTCAGAGCACAATTCACTCAGTCCATAACTAGCCCCACAGCTCTTGCCTTCCATCTATATATATATAAGTCAAATGGTGTTTGCGTGCGTGTATGTACGTGCACTTACTCATTCCACACCGTTTGAGCTAGAGACTTGAAATTTGGTACAGTTAGAGGTCTTAGGGTCCTAATCAGGGTAAGAGTCGAAAATGTTTCAAATCTCACCTCTGACGCCCCCCAGTGGTGAAATTATTTAAAGGCCAATCACATCAGCTGGGTAGCTGCTGTTCTCTGTGACATAGTTATGATGTCATAATACCCCCTCCAATGGACCCTGCATTTGCTCAGCTCTCTGCCCCCTCCCCCCTCCAACGGACCCCGCACTTGCTCAGCTCTCTTCCCCCTCCCCACCTCTCACGGACCCCGCACTCGCTCAGCTCTCTGCCCCCTCCCCCCTCCAACGGACCCCGCACTCGCTCAGCTCTCTGCCCCCTCCCCCCTCCAATGGACCCCGCACTCGCTCAGCTCTCTGCCCCCTCCCCCCTCCAATGGACCCCGCACTCGCTCAGCTCTCTGCCCCCTCCCCACCTCCGACGGACCCGAGTTGGGTTTGGTCGGAGGGTAAGTGAGGTAGGGGTGTCGGGTTTGGTTGGGGGGTGAGGTGAGGGTGTCGGGTTTGGTCTAGGGGTGAGGTGGGGGTGTCGGGTTTGGTCGGGGGGGGGTAAGTGAGCTGGGGGTGTTGGGTTTGGTCTGGGGGGGTGGGAAGGTGTCGGGGTGGGTGAGGGGTGAGGTGTGGGTGTTGGGGTTGGTCAGGGGGTGTTGGGTTTGGTGGGGGGGTAAGGTGGGGGTGTTGGGTTTGTTTGAGGGGGTGAGGAGGGGGGTCGGGGTTGGTCGAGGGGTAAGTGAGGTGTGGGTGTCAGGTTTGCTTGTGGTGGTAGGTAGGGGTGTCGGGTTTGGTTGGGGGGGAAGTGAGGTGGGTGTGTCAGGTTTGGTCTACGGGGGGTGAGGTGTGGGTGTTGGTCAGGGGGTGTTGCGGTTGGTAGGGGGTGAGGTGGGGGTGTTGGGTTTGGGTGGGGGGTGAAAATGTGAGTCGGAGTTGGTCGAGGGGTAAGTGAGGTGGGGGTGTCAGGTTTGCTCTCTGCCCCCTCCCCCCTCCAACGGACCCCGCACTCGCTCAGCTCTCTGCCCCCTCCCCACCTCCGACGGACCCGAGCAACACCGGGTATTTTCACTAGTAACTCAAAGTTTTCAGAGGGGGCCCTGAGTTATTTTACAATGGATTGACAAGGAGCTGCAGCAGAAAGGCACAGCACAGCAGTAGCTAACATATTCCTCTGTTAGGTATTTAATTATCTAGCCAAAATGTTTACCTTAATTTCATTTCTATTTGATAAGCCCATATTAAATCGGCACGAGTGATAGGCAAATCTATTCACATGACCCACTTTCCCTAATTCATTGTCTTCATTTCCTTAAAGAATAAACCACAAATCATAAAACAATTTGTAAACATCAGGCATAAGCAGACAATTTAAAATATTGGATGTTCCATTTTCCTTTTTCATGATTGTGAGTGCCATTTTCTTTACTAAATAGTTGGACATAGTTGTTCTCACTAATGCAAATATTCGCATAGCAACGAAAGACAATGAAATCTCTTCCCTTCTCAGGGAAATACTCAAGCCCAAACAGAAGAATACAGAGATATCCTAGATACTATCTTTCTCAAAATCATAGGCATTTTAGACACATTTAATAACTGTTCTCTAAAAAATGCACCACACTCCACCCCAAAACCTCAGGGAAGCCCAGTCTCCTAATTAAACCTTAGCACAATTTCACATCAGACAGTCATTGCAAAGTCATGGCAATTTTTTGCTTACCTGGGAGATCTCTAACCTTTCTGTGTCTTGAAAGATGGAAATGCATGCTAGTTTGGATTCTCTCTCTGCCCCCTTTTTCCAAAATGGAACTCTACAGTAAATAAGGTTGCTACAGCTTTAGGACACGGACCCTTTATAAGTACCTATGACTCAATCTGCTACCACTGATAGAGATCTAAGAAGGCTCCGTGTTCTTATTGCTAGTGAACATCTGTGCAATCGAAGCACAATGGAAACCTATGCCTATTTTAGTCCAGATTCTGCAGACATCAGCGTAACATCAGAGTGTTACAGCCACCCAAGGTGACTGGTAAGATGTCAACGCTCAAGTGAAGAGAAAATAAAGTGCCAGCCTCAGTGCATAGGAAGGATCATCATTCTGTCTGAAGGCAGCTTATAGGTCATGAATAAGATGAGTTGCTGAATTGTAAGTAGACAGCCTCGTCTCCTTTTGTGCAGCAGAGACGAGAGAAAAAGCTCAGTATATCATACGTTTCTATGACTAAACGCCACTATCAGCCGCAGGCTAGCTATAACTCACTGCAGCGAGAGCGCCAGGGACAGAGATGAAAAAAGAGACAACTCTGAGACGACATATTCTGAAATGAGGACACCACCTATCCCTAAATGGAATCAGCCTTCCATTGTCCCCACATTCTCCCAACTGGAGCTCAATCACCCTATTCTATGCACCAACCCAACCTCCTATTGACCTGAACATAAGCAACTGAAAGATCTGCAGGGTGGATTAATTTCCCATATGACCTTGGACAAGTCACTTCATCCTTGTATGTCTCAGATTAACCATCTGAAGGCTCATCTTGCTAATAATGAGCATCCTCGACTCCCATTGACTTCTTTGCTTGGTACCTCCCAAGAGTGATCCCCATAAAACAGAGTTAATACTATTTAATTATCTGCCCAACTCCAAGACATGCTGTTAAGATCCCTTTATATTTATATCAATCCTCTGAAGAGGTATTTGCAGACAGCTGCTAATGTGTAAAGTTCCCAATACAAGCATGCTGGATAGATTTTCCCCTGAAGTCAACAGAAGCTCTTCCATTTACTTTAATGGGAACAGTTAGGTCAATATCAACTTCTTTTGAAAATTCCAAACTCGGTGATTTTGGAACACCTGGGAGAATTTTAGTTTCACCAGAAATATGGATGGAGATGTTCCAGGTTCTTTATATTTAATGCTTTTAAAAGGGAAACTTTAGCCATGCTTAAAACTACACACTGAAATTTCAAAATATAAGATTGACCTTTGGGCAAGAAACAAACGGAGAAAAATGTTTGGTGTATTAGTATTATGAACAGACATTTTGGGTTAAAGGATCATTGATCACACTGGTGATGCAATGTAGCCAAAATTCCAGTTTAACTGGCCAATTACTATGGTAATAAGGGCTTTAAAGAGCCTGGTTTGCATCACAGGCATGGCATGAAGCACCTAGAGCCTACTTATGAATTTGGCATGTTCTAGTCAAGTGCAAAACTGAAGCACAGAGAGAAGCAACTTTTCAAATGAGCAATCTGTGATTGCCCAAGCTTTCAAATCTCATAATGCGCATGCACAAATCAGTATTGTGTGCACACGTTTGTGAGAAAAACTGGGACATAATCTACAAGGATCCCTACAACGGGGAGAATAAACACCACGGCAGGCAAAAATATAAAACAAATCAAACAGAGGAAGACACAAGAATCACAAAATCACATGTTTCACCAAATGCGTATGTCATAGTTTGAAGACGAAGACTTTTGCAAAGAGTAAATGGGTAGAGTTATCATCGTACATTTATCCAGAACCTTCTATTCGGATGGCTCCCAAAGGATTTTACAAACTGAACCAATAAAAAGACTATAACCATCCATCAGTGAAATGCAGCCACCTCTGAGGTGAAAGGTGTCCACTATTTGTAACAGAACACTGCAAATCTATATATTATTTTAGCACAGGAAGCAAAGTCTAAATTACTCAATTAAAACTGCAGGGAAAATTTTAGGTTGGCAGAATGCAATTATGTATGGTGCAGTGGAATCTGGCTCAACACTCTTGCCCTTGTGAAGAATGCCATAGGCTCTTTAGGGCTAGATTCTGCCACCCTGCATATGTTGAATAGTATATTTCCTGGTGATTATTTGTAAAATAAGATGCTATTCAATGTGAGGTAGGGTGGCAGAAAATGGACCTGAATGGCCAGGTTGTCCATTTTGTCAGAAGGCTGACAACTCCAGTCGCATGACTCCATGTTGGGACATCAATTCCGACTGACTCAGAAGTGCTTGCCACCTACTGTATCACCATAGCATAGAAAACGCCTATCCAAAATGTATGTGTATGGGGGGGTTTGTCTCAGCTTTTTGTGACATACCTGCGAAGCCACAGACATAGCACAAACATTTCTAAGCTAGTGTGCAACATAAGTACAATGTGAGGTAGCACCTCATAACTGAAAGTCAGGTGTGTGTCATGCCTTTCACTTCTCCAACAAGCATGTCACATGGATGTTGTCACTCTGTCTGGAGTGGTTCCTGACCATGCATGCCTACCTCAGGGCAGACTGTCAAAAACAAGGCAGATACCCCAAACTGGGGGAATGTTCTGTAATTAGATGTCACCAATCTAGTAACAAATGTGAACTCCTGGATCCCTGTAACAGTCTACCTTGGCTCTGCAGTCTGGACTTAGTGATAAATGGTCACTTACACCAAAAATGACAAAATATTCCGGTTGCTGCCAGTCCCCAGAGATCAGTCACCTCCTTAGATCTCACACCAAAGACAACACTGGTAACCCATCCTACAATAAACTAATTAAGGATTTATTAACTAGGAAAAAAAATCTAGAGAGTTATTTACACGTTCAGTCTATGGTTTTGAAAGATGATGGAGATGTAGCAATCGGTCAGCACTGAATGTCTGTTAGGGCTAACCCATTCTAGACATCTTTGTGGTTTGTTTCTTAGCTCCATCCATCTAAGAATCCAGAAAACAAAGAAACAAAAAAATCTTCATGCCAACTATTTTTGTTTCCCCTCTTCCAACATTCCAACTGATAGGGACAAGTCCTTCTGCATGTGCTTCTCAAGGGATTGATGGGGCAGTCAACAAAGCTTTTGTCCTACAATGGCTAACTTGATTTTGACAGCCCTCCTAGGTGGGTGGGGGAGCCTGTCTTCCCATCTGAGTTCACAAGTTCAGAGCAGGTATTTTTGCAGTTTTAAAACAAACGTATTTTGCCTTGTAGCATGGGATCCAGACATTGAAAGTACGATTAAAGCATGTAGCAACTGACAAGCATTTTATAGAGTCTAACCACTAAACACAGCATCACCTGTCTTGAACAATATTAACAGGCAGATGAGCTGGTCTGGTTTCCAGCTATGAATTTGTCAGTGCTCAGCTGATGTCTACAGACTTGGCAAGAGCTGGCATCTCTGTGGCCAGTGTCACACATGCAATCTGTGCTTTTATCTTTCAGCTGCTGCCAAGCTGCCGGAGAAACTAAGCATCACTTAGACAAGACGTGGGAACTAATATCTTTTACTTGACCAACTTCTGCTAGTGAAAGGGACGAGTTTACGTCCTCACACTGTGGTCCTCTTCAGAGGTTCTAGCAGAAGAGTTACAAGATCTTTGGCTTCTGTTGTTGAATGGCACATTTCGAGAACACATGGTCTAGGCTAATCCATAGGAAATAACCTTTTCAAATACATATATTTAGCCTTAATCTTCAGGAAGGACATATTATATTAGTCACAGTCTGGGTGATATTCTGTGTACATTCACAGATGATCTTTTAAGGAGCCAGTCTGTGTTTAGAAGCCAGGATCAAGTACCTTAACAGTCAGGGAACGATTCTATAGCTCTCGTACTGTGGCACTATCTCTTTGACAATCAGGGCCAGCTAAAAGGAAACAGGAAATCGCTGGGTCTGGGAGATAGAAACTTCAGGAAAGCTTGAGAGAATGTAAACTGTTGTTGAACCAACACAGTTTGTCCTGCTCGCCTCCATGACACAGAGTCAGAGGCAATTTCCCTTCAAGAGTGCAAACCGAGAAAAGAAAAGCAGAAAGCTAAAGACGTAAAGTCTTCAGTTCCTTGTGCCAGGTCGCTTCCTCCCTGATAGGCCGACAGACTGACCCAGTTGGCAGCCGCGCTCCGGCGGGATCTGCACAGTATCTCGGCTCACCGCGGAGGGCTGAGAGCAGACGTTTGCACCAGGCAGCATGACCAGGAACATTTTTGTTTTGTTGACTTTTGAGATAGAGAGGGAAATTTAGAGGCTGTTTTTAAGGAAGTCTGATTAGTATTTCATATGAAAACACGAGATGAGACGTGACCCCCCGAACTGCACATAACACAGGGGAAATTAGAAACTTGGGGAAATCTGTGATTAAGTGAGATGAGCACAGAGAGATCTGGCTTGCAATTGGGCTTTCAGACAAGGACCTCTTTCCAAAGCTGGAATGATGTCAGCTTTCATGTCAGGGAAATTAGGAGAGGCTAAACAATGCGGCAAGAGACAGCAAATTCACTGGTAATGGGGGGGGGGAGGGGGGTTAAATGCCCCCAATCCAATCGGAGGCAGAACAGCAAAACAGACCGTCATGTTGGGCTACATGGTACAGATAGAAAAAATGCATCAAAATGTGACTAGGAAAGCAGGCTCTGAGAACATGCATGGCAAACCAGCAGTCTAATAGGTACGTGTCTTATATTTGGGGCCTGTGTCAAGCATCGGAGAAAACGTCAGCACTCGGAGGGTGCACAAGGAGGCAAATGCCTCTGCTATTATAGAAGGGACATTCCAAAAGCTGACTTACACCACAAGCTAGAGAATACACGTTATCCTGAGCGATCTGGGTGGCCAAGTCAAGTGGGCTGGGGAGTTTGTCGCTCCTCACAGCTCATTCATTTAAAACCCTGGCAGGCAGGAGACCAATGCAAATGATTTACCGAGCTGCAAATTCGTGATATAAATGTGCAAAGAATCCTGGAAGTGTGCAGTGAGTTCGATGAAAACGATCTCCTATACAGCGGGCCTTATTCTCATTCCCATTAGGTCCCTTTGCCCAGCTCTGGCAGACCAAAGGCATTTTAAAGTGAGTGTGAATGTAATTTATACTCTGAGACCTCCTCACAATGCCTAAAGCGATCCTTGTGTAATTGAAAACCAGGCCCGAGAACCTATGAAAATAGATTTAAAAGAAGGGGTTAAGCCCCATGCTCTGAGTATTGTTCAGAAGGCCTCATTCTTCCTTCTGTATAAGGGTAAAGAAGAGCAAATGAGACAAGAAAGAAATCAGATGAGAGATATCTGAGAAACCGTCTTTTTCCATGAACTGGAGGCCGATCACTTAACTCAGGTGAACAGACTGAACGAAACCACCAGACTGTGCTCATGTTGTACTGTGAACCCTCAGCTAGAGTCTATTAGGTCACTCACACTTACATTGTCTATCTACATCACAAATGGCATCTGCAGAAGCTATTGATATGATCTAGTTATAACCTAAGTTGCTGAGAGATGCTTATGTCAATAGTACAGGTCTAGAAATAAAGCGGACATATATACCCCTTCTTTTTCTTAGTACAGCTTTCTCAGGTGTAAGGCAGATCAATGCCTCATGGAAAACGAATCAGATACACCAGTGGTCCCCAACCCCCGGTCCACGGACCGGTACCGGTCCGTGGATCAATCGTTACCGGGCCGCGGCCGCTTTCCTTTCATCAGCGCCGCGGGGAACTCAGCGCCGACGCGATCGCTTCCGCATCAGAGGAAATGTATTCAGCGGCTTTTTGGCGGACATACGACTGGGCCGCCGCCGCTTTTCCTCCCTCAGCGCCGCGGGGCACTTAGCGCCGCCGCGATCGCTTCCGCATCGGAGTCAATGTGTTCGGCGGCTTTTCGGCGGACATGCAAGGGTCCGCCGCGCCGAGGTAAAAACCTGAAAGGGATCGTGGCTGTCAATAGGCTAACCCGCCCCCCCCCCCGGGCTGCAGTAAAATTCTCCAGCACTGAGCGGTCCGCGTGGATAAAAAGGTTGGGGACCACTGAGATACACTACATATTCTTAAAGAAAGTGAGGAATATTTGTAGCACCTTAGAGACTAACTAGTTTATTTCAGCATAAGCTTTCTTGGGCTATAGCTCACTTCATCAGATGCATAGAATGGAACAGAAGTAAGATGCATTTATACACACAGAAAGAAAGAACGAAAAAGAAAAAAAATTGTACATTAGCATACCAATTCTAAGAGTGCTGTTAAATAGATGCAGGCAGGAAACCTTGAAGGCAAATGCCAGGAACTTTCCTGGCATACTTAAGTGCTAGTATCCCTCTTACATTTTTATTCCTGTTCAACACACTTGCATAATACAGACTGGCCTCTACACAAAGGGAACAATCCCTTGTGAATGGCCCAGGCACTGCTTATATAGCTTGGTGTAACATGCCGACATGGTTCCACTGCCCCAAAGAGAAGGCAAACCTGGAAGCGGGATGGGAGGGAGGGGGAAATGAGAGAGATGTGACTGCCCATAGAGTGAGAGCTCTCTAGCAACTAGACCCTGAGTACTTTGGAGAAACAAAATAGCTCCCTTTCATTACAGCCCCGGGAAGGCTACATTTTAGGTTTCTCCTTTTGTATAGGAATTCAGTTTTCCCTGTTCCCTGAATTCTCCCCACAGAACCACACCCGAATCTCCCTTGGCTGCCAATAAGAGGCGACAGGAGTGATGCTTTTGTAATTAGGACACTTATCATAGAAGATCAGAGTTGGAAGGGACCTCAGGAGGTATCTAGTCCAACCCCCTGCTCAAAGCAGGACCAATCCCCAATTAAATCACCCAACAGATTTTTGCCCCCTATCCCTAAATGGCCCCCTCAAGGATTGAACTCACAACTCTGAATTTAGCAGGCCAATGCTCAAACCACTGAGCTATCCCTGTCCCCCCCACTCCTCCACTGCCTATTAGAAGTGGGCTAATGCAGTGGTCCCCAATCTTTTCATGGTCGCGGACCGGTCAACGCTGGGAGTGAATGCTTGCGGCCCAGGGGCGAATTTAATTTTTCATTCTCTGTGGCGGACCGCCGAAAACCCGCATAATTCAGTTGTTCAGCTTCCTTACTTTCAGTCGGCGCGGCGGACTCTTGTATGTCCGCCGAAAAGCCGCCGGAAGCCGGACAGGAAGAGAACGCGGGAAGCCGCCGGATGCGGAAGCAAAGGCGGCCGCGGCACCGGAGGGGAACGTGGCAGAGGCACCGGAGGGGAACGCGCACGCGGCACCGGAGGGGAACGCGGCCGCGGCCCAGTACCAAATGCTCTACGGACCGGTACCGGTCCGCGGACCGGGGGTTGGGGACCACTGGGCTAATGCCCCCGGAGCACCAGGAGCCCTATTTCATCCTGGCCAATGACCAGACATCAGAGACGCACTCTGCTGCAGAGATCTCTACAAAGCTGACCTGGATGGGAACAAGTCAAGTAGACAGGAAAAGGGTCTAGTCTCACTCTTTATCAAGCCACGGTACAACGGTGCCCTGATCCCGAGTCGAGTCTTTGGGTATGATTGTCATATAACCAATATGACGATCATTATTTCTATCCCACAACCATAGTGTACAACAAATAAATGTACACAATGATTTTAATTCAAAAAGCATCAGTAAACACCCATTCTTGTTCGGTTTCTGCAATAACAATTCCCCCAAAGGGGAAACACTAACACATGTAGGTCCCAATCCTAGGTCTGCAGAGGCAAACCCTGGCACCTGCCCAGAGCCGCACTGACTGCTACGGTCTGCTTGCCTGGATCTGATTGCAGGACTGGTGCCGTAGCCGGTCACGGAGCTAGCAAGGATGTAAGTGCACATACTGGAGTTCTTATTCTTGGTGAGAGGCTCTTTTTCCTCTCAGATCTATGGTTTTGTCTTCCTCTGTGAAATGTTTCGCTATTTGTGTGTCTTACCTGTTTTAAACACATTCAACTACTAAAAAAAACCCCTACGCCTAATCATTGTGGCTTGAGTTAAGCTGAAGTAAGGTCGTTAAGTGCTTCATAAAACTTGCCGGCTAAGTCAGTGTTACTGCCAGGGTTTTACTGCTCCTGCAAGTTACTGTAGCAAGTGCTACATTATAAGTTCAGTAAAGTAATGCTTTAGTTATGATTTATATGCTGGTGAGATCTACCTATTTGCCTATCAAATGAACTAATTAAATACTTCCATCCCATAGAGATGTGTTGATTTAAAGTCTGCTTTTCGTCCCCTTTCAGCTGTAGAATTTTTCTTATTAGTCTCAGGTGTGCACTCAGATTCTGTAGATAAACAGAAGTATACTAACTCTACTCATTTCTATTGGTCTACTCCTAATTTCAGTTTAACCTTTTAACTCTTTAAAATGAATGCAATCTGCTAATGGCGACAGAGACAATGTGTCTTTGAATGCTAGGTAGTAAAGTCCATTCACCAGCTTCCTAAGTTGACACACAAGCTTTTCATTATAAAGGACCTGCCAACTAAATCCAACCTGATTACTGTTACGTCCACCTCCTCCATTCCTAGGGCCCCAATGCAGCAAACCCCTTCAGCATGTGTTTAACTTTAAGCATGATCCTACGTTCCTCCCTCTCCAAGAAAGCACATGTTTAACTTTCCACTCTTAAGTCCCATTGACTTTGGTGAGTCTTTTATATGTCCTTAAAAGCTTTGCTGAAGAAGGACGGATTTGAGCACTTGCTTAAGTGCATTGCTTACTCGGAGCCTAAGTCAGGGTTAAATCTGCTTGCGTGAGTGACCAATGTCTAGTCCTCCTCTACACATTCTAAAATGTCCAACCTCTAGTGCTCCTCTGTATGACTCAATGGGTATGTCTACACTGCGACTGGGAGCAAGCCAGGGCTTGTAGTTGTGTTGCTCTGATGTTCGCTACAATGAGAAATATTCTCTAACTCTGTCAGGAAATGTATTAGAACTGAAAATAAAATAAAACAAAAGTGCTTCCGAAAGTTATTCAGTGCATCGGGGGTACAAAGTTTTTCTAAAATGAAGACATTTGCTCATTCTCCCCCTCCTCTTCTAACAGGGTGCAAAGGAGCAGAGCCCTACGGATGCTTGGGCACGGAAGGGAACATGCCAGTGCTGAGGTATTGCGGCTTTTCTCATCCCTCAGACAACTCCAGTGCTCTTCCGTAGTGCACAGCAAAGTCTGGCTCTCGGTGTGTGGTCCAAGCCCATGGGGTTGCTTTGTAAATCACAAACCAGTGTAGAATGATCCCCCAGATCCCTGGTGGACTTTACTGCACAAAGAATTTCACCCGGAAAGCAAAACAAGATGACTCGCAAGCTGTCAGGTGTCTCCTTGACGACTATGATAAGACAGCGGCACTTGGAAAGGTCTCCTAAAGACCGCCATGCGAGGATTGTTGCTAGGGACAGCTTCCTTCTTAATGCACTGAGAAGTCTGAATTTATTTGCCAATTTACTTTGATATTCATGTTCTCACTGACATTCTTCAAGGCCTCAGAACATTTTTATGAAGCATGTTGCAATTTAAAACTAGTCTTTGAGAAACAACCCGCAGAAAAGAAGAGCTATTAATTGCCTGACAGTTGTATCCCAATTCTTCATGCCAGCCACGCACTGTACCCCATGGAAAAGGTTATTAGAGTCTGACAAACAGATCATTGCACCTAACAAAGCTATTGGAGCTGGCATATGGTTTCTGCTCTGGCCTTGCCTGAGAGCTGCTCATCCAAGCTACAGAGAGACAATCTTTTCTGGGTGGGTACACATGGAAAATTCCACTCCAATACTCCATCAAAACAGCCTATGATCTGCCTCTTCTGAAAGAGGGAGACAAGGTGGGTGAGTCTTTTATTGCACCCGTTTCTGTTGGAGAGAGAGAGAAGCTTTCGAGCTTACACAGAGCTCTTCTTCAGGTCATCTTCTGAAAAATGCAGACTTTCATTTCCATTTTCCTTCTGAGAACTTAGCACGGAAGAAGAGCGTAGTGGAGAATGATATTATTAGATATTTTGCTTTTAGCCAAAACTGGAGTTCTTGTAAGCAAGGTCTTTTTATAGAGAACTGTCAAGGCACTTGAAACTGCCATCAAGCAGTGCGCTTTATAGATCAGAGAGACTTTTCTTTTCCTCCTCCCCCTTAATTTCCAGCCCAATGGTATAATGCCATTTAAAAACGGATGTGTATGTGAAATGATACACACATCAAATGTGCTCCTGCCAGTAAAAAGGTGACTTCGGAGCAATTTTTTACACAAAGCAACATATTCCCTTTTTACTTGACTACTTTCGGAGATAAAGCCTGCCAATTTGAAACCAGATGAGCTAAAAATATAATAGCCAGCAGTTCTCAAGGGCTGTTCAGAGGTTTGTACCTGCAAAGATTTTTTGTTCCATACAGGGTAAGAGTAATCAACTTTACCAAGCGGCAGTAGCATTTGCTAGTCTGTAACACATGTTTTTCATTTTAATTAGATGTAAATTTCTGATGCCTGATCTACACCCCAGGCTTCTGCCAATGGAGCTACGTCAGTCAGAGGTGTGAAAAGATGTGATCTCTGAACAACAGAGCTGGTCTAAGTCCCCAGCTTAGGGAACATGGTTTTACACTATGGCTTGTTTTGGGTATGGTTGGTGGTTTTACTAAACGGGTATAAAGTGCAGCTTTTCCAGGAGTGCTGTGTTCATACTTGGAGCTCTTTGACAATATAGTATACTGGTACAGGAACTCCTCACTTAAAGTCATCCCGCTTAACATTGTTTCGGTGTTATGTTGCTAATCAATTAGGGAACCAGCTCGTTTAAAGTTGTGCAATGCTCCCCTCTAACATCGTTTGGCAGCCGCCTGCTTTGGTTCACTGCTTGCAGGAAAAGCAGCCCGTTGCAGCTAGCTGGTGGGGGCTTGGAACCAGGGTGGATTGGCTGCCCTCTTACCAGCTCCCCAATCCCCTAAATTCCCTGTGCGGCAGCCACCCAGCAGGCTATCAATTGCCGGTAGTTCAGCTGTCCCTCCCCCCACTGCCATGTGATGCTTCTGCCCTCTGCCTTGGAGCTGCTCCCCGAACCTCCTGCTTGTTGTGGGGGGGGGGAGGAGAGAAAAAGGGGGGCTGTAAGGGTGTCCCTCTCCCCCCTGCTCCTGCAGCCCACTTACCCCATCTTCCATAGAGCAGGCAGCTTGCTGATTTAATTAACAAGGCAGTGTACTTAAAGGGGAAATGCGAGTCTCTGTCCTCCCTCCTTTCCTGCTCTTTGTAGACAGTGAGAGTTAACCCTTGAAGGCTCAGCCAGTTGCTAGCTCATCATTTAGCACTAAGGCATTCCCTGGGAAATATCCCACCCTCTGACTCCTCCACCTCAACCAAGCTTCACAATCATCATCACTGTCTACCAGTACTAAATTGTTTGTTTAAAACTTATACTCTGTGTGTGTGTGTGTAACATAGTCTTTTGTGTGGTGAAAAAAATTTCCCTGGAACCTAGCCCCCGCATTTACATGAATTCTTATGGGGAAATTGGATTCACTTAACATTGTTTTGCTTAAATTCACACTTTTCAGGAACAGAACTACAATGTTAAGTGAGGAGTTCCTGTATTCCTATAGCAATAAAGTGCTCCTAGTGTAGACATCAGTGAGAAGGTGATAGAGAATGATTGCTTATCTTATTTCAGTGTTGCAAAGTCTTTATTTAGGGCCCACGGAAGCCAATGGCAAAACTCCAACGTGAATGTGATTTGGCCCTTAATATGTAAATCCTTGTTGTCAATTTTGATTTTTTAAAGACAAAGAGAGGAGTATTTCTGGTGATGGAGAAAGAGAATTTAATTGTCCTTGTCCTCTAAGCAGGCTCGCTCATTCACCTGCTATCTCGTCACTGAAAATTATATTATTTATGCAGCCCAGCAGCACTTTCTATGTAATTGCACCTGCAGCAAAGTGTATTAGAGCAACCCAATTCAACATACAAATTATTGTGGCATTTCCGAAATGCCTGTGTGTAGATCGAAAGTATAATAAAGGCACCACAATACCAGCCTTTCCTTGCGTGTAAAAAAGTGATCTAATTTCTAGCAATAAAAAATATACAACCCTGTAGAAAAATAAAATGTGATCAGTGGCACATTTCACCCCATAGATAATTTCTACAGTCTAGTTATAAACCTGCCAAAAAGCTGATTTATAATGAAATGCTGACAGACTCCTAACTATAGCTGTGCTAATGGATCCGCTGTAATAAAGGCGTCTCTATCCATCAATCCACCTCCCTAGTACATAAATCACTCAAATAAAATCAGCTAAAATTCAGCTATATAATCTTGCTAATCTAGAGACTGGAAATATCCCTGGGAATGTTTCCTTTCTGGTCCGGATTAAGAGAGGATCCTTAGTATCAAGACTTAGTGGTCCAAAGGGAGTGGACACTGCAGAGATTGACGGAGGCCCTGGAGGTTTTTCACCTTCCTCTGCAGTAGGGGGGCATGGGTCACTTGCTGGAGGACTTCTCTGTACCTTGAAGTCCTTAAACCAAGATTTGAGGACTTCAACAGCTCAGATATAGGTGAGAGGTATATTGCAGGAATGAGTGGGTAAAATTCTGTGGCCTGCGTTGTGCAGGATGTCAGACTAGATCAGGGGTCTCCAAACTATGGCCCGCGGGCCAGATGCGGCCCACGAGGCCCTCTCATCCGGCCCGCGGCAGGGGTCGGGAACCAGCCACGGGGCCGGGACGCGCCGCGTGCTCCGCTGCCGCCGCGGGGCCGGGACGTGCCGCGTGCTCCACTGCCGCCGCCGGCCAGGGACGGCTTAGAGCTGGGGCCAGGACGCGCCGCACCGCCAGAAACAAGGAGCCACCCACTGCCAGGCGGCGAAACGGTCTGTGGGGAGAGACCGGGTTGAGAGGGTCAGTGGGGTGGGGTGGGGGGGAGGGGAAGAGACCGGGTTGAACGGGTCAGTGGGGTAGGGGGGGGGAAGAGACCGGGTTGAACGGGTCAGTGGGGTGGGATGGGGTGGGGGGGAGGGGAAGAGACCGGGTTGAACGGGTCAGTGGGGTGGGGTGGGGTGGGGGTGGGGGAAGAGACCGGGTTGAGCGGGTCAGTGGGGTGGGGTGGGGGGGAGACCGGGTTGAACGGGTCAGTTGGGGGGGGGGGGAAGAGATCGGGTTGAGCGGGTCAGTTGGGGGGGGGGGGAAGAGACCGGGTTGAGCGGGTCAGTTGGGGGGGGGGAAGAGACCGGGTTGAGCGGGTCAGTTGGGGGGGGGGAAGAGACCGGGTTGAGCGGGTCAGTTGGGGGGGGGGGAAGAGACCGGGTTGAGCGGGTCAGTTGGGGGGGGGGGTTGGAGGAAAGGAGGTTTTGGGGGGAGAGACCTGGCTGGGTGGGTCAGTTGGGGGTTGGAGGAAAGGAGGTTTGGGGGGGAGAGACCTGGCTGGGTGGGTCAATTGGGGGGGGGGGTTGGAGGAAAGGAGGTTTGGGGGGGAGAGACCTGGCTGGGTGGGTCATTTGGGGGGGGGTTGGAGGAAAGGAGGTTTTGGGGGGAGAGACCTGGCTGGGTGGGTCAGTTGGGGGTTGGAGGAAAGGAGGTTTGGGGGGGAGAGACCTGGCTGGGTGGGTCAATTGGGGGGGGGGTTGGAGGAAAGGAGGTTTGGGGGGGAGAGACCTGGCTGGGTGGGTCATTTGGGGGGGGGTTGGAGGAAAGGAGGTTTGGGGGGGGAGAGACCTGGCTGGGTGGGTCATTTGGGGGGGGGTTGGAGGAAAGGAGGTTTGGGGGGAAGAGACCTGGCTGGGTGGGTCAGTTGGGGGGTTGATGTGTAGTGTTCATGTGTAGTGAACAGGTGTTCATGTGTAGTGTTCATGTGTAGTGTTCATGTGTAGTGAACAGGTGTTCATGTGTAGTGTTCATGTGTAGTGAACAGGTGTTCATGTGTAGTGTATCAATGTGTTATTAAATAATAACTG
Organism: Sternotherus odoratus; assembly: GCA_032164245.1. NCBI lineage: Eukaryota > Metazoa > Chordata > Testudines > Kinosternidae > Sternotherus > Sternotherus odoratus. The sequence continues at coordinate 3,825,356 of JAVMKO010000007.1, read as the reverse complement.
AATAAAATAATATTAAATAAATAATTAAAAACAACATCCATGTTTTGATTCTTTTTTATTTGGACCTCGAGTGTGTTGTCGGCCCCCGAACTGCTATTTGATAGTTAATGCGGCCCTCGGGCTGAAAAGTTTGGAGACCCCTGGACTAGATGATCATAATGGTCCCTTCTGACCTTGAAGTCTATGAGAAAATGGATATGGATGATAACAGCTCGGAGGGAGTCCAATAGGGGGACTGATGATTAAAGGAGCAGTCACTGTGACTTTTAACACCCAGCCCACATGCAAAGATCCCTTATAATGAAAACATTGTAGTCCCGTGGAAGAATGTTCCAAACCATGCCTTCTCACGACAGGGCTCGGGAAGTTACTTTAAAATACTGCCCTCATATTTCTATCGGGGTGCAGAGGGACTGAGCCCCTCAGTTAGTTTTTGCCAATTCAGTCAAACCCCTTCAGCAGACCTGTGGAGCATACGTCAGAGCAGGAGCGAAGCCTCCATATACATAGATGCCGTCCGTGCTCCTTCCTGCAGCCCTACCCTGGCAGCAGGCATGGAAGGGGTGGTCAAGCGCCAGCGACAGATCCAATCTCCACTGGACATTGTGCTCACAGTCTAACACTGGGGATTATGGCTTTCTCCGCTCCCCTTCCCATTCTGCAATAGAGCAACGCCGGCCACAAGAGAGCTCTGTCTTCAGGAGAGGGATGGTGGGAGGAAGGAAGCTTCGGGGTTCTGAGGGGGGGGATGATGTCTTTCTATGGGGCCTATGAAATGATGGTGAACCTCTGCCCCCATGTTTCCCAATGGTAAAAATGAGATCACGGTCACACGAAGACAAAGCAGACATCTCTGACTATTCATTCACACAGCCACCTGATACAAATTGATGGCAAAATAACATCACGTGTACACACAGAAGCTGCAGCGGTTTAACTTAAACTGGTCTAGCTAAACTGATGTAAACCCTTATGTGGGCACTCTGATTTCAGTTTGAACAGGGGGGGAGGGACAGCTCAGTGGTTTGAGCATTGGCCTGCTAAACCCAGGGTTGTGAGCTCAATCCTTGAGAGGGCCATTTAGGGATCTCGGGCAAAAAATCTGTATGGGACAGTACTTGGTTCTACTAGTGTAGGCAGGGGACTGGGCTTGATGGCCTTTCAAGGTCCTTCCAGCTCTATGAGATTGGCATATCTCCATATATAACAGATTATTAATTCTAGTTTATTATTTGTGTTACTGTAGCACCTAGGAGCCCGCATGGGCGCACAAGGGAACAACAGACTCTATTGGTCCGCTTGATAGACTGAGATATCAGCACATCAATGTCCTAAGGAAATTGCTTCCAGTAGCAGACCTATCACCAAGGAAATAGCCAGGAAGGTCTTAGACCAGACTATACATCAACTATGTTGGTCCCTTCCTTGGGTCAATGTTCCTTGTTGTGGTGGATGCACATTCTAAATGGATGGAAGTCATTCCAGCAAGAGTAGCTACTTCATCTATAACAACTGAGGAGTTTTGTTTCTTGTTTAGCACTCATGGACTGCCTGAGACTGAGGTCTCCGACAATGCTAATGTCTTTACCGGTGAGGAATTCCAGGCCTTCTTGAGGACTAATGAGATCAAATAGAGAACATCTGCTTCCTACCACCCATCTACACACGGGCTGGTAGAGAGGGCTATTCAGTCCTTTAAGAATGAACTCAGGAAGGTTACGGAGGGGTTGCTGCAGACCAGACTGTCTCGCTCCGTGTGTAATTATAGAACAACCTCTCATGTTATAACAGGGGTATTGCCTGTGTAACTTCTGATGACGCAGCGGATACATACCCGCTGGAGTTTCTTGAAATCTTGTCTAGAGAAACAAGTGCACCAACATCAAGAAAATATGAAACACTATCGTGACCATCAACAGAGCATTTGCTTTGTGTCTCCTGGAGTACTCATGTGGGTTCACAGCTTTGTGGGAATGCCCAAGTGGTTGCCTTGCACAATCGTAAAAATTACAGGCCCACTTTCCTATGAGGATGCTGTAAGAGATTTCCTGGTGAGATGGCCCATAGATCATTGACTTGCCCGAGGAAGAGGTGAGGAACCTCCGTCAGGTTCACAGGACTCACTGTAATGGATCAGTGGATGCTACTGTTCCTGTGACAAACCCAAGTTCAGAGTCTGGGGAGGTAGAGTTTGCTCCTGTTGGAGCAGGTACTGGAATGGACCTCTTGAAGGATTCATAGTCTCTTAGTAGTGGGGTGCTGGTGGAGCTATTGCCGGTCCTGGCTACAGTGGGAACATCTACACCAGTTCTGATTTACCATGAGACAACACAACCCCCCTATCTGCTTGGATCTAGTGTTTGTGTGACTTGTGGAAGAATCTGCAGAGTGAGGGTGAACTGGGGCAGAAAAATCCCCTTTTTCCTTTTTCCCACATGTGGTTGGGTCATCGACCCTGCACCTCTAGTTGGAGTTCCAGTTACTATACTGAGCTGTTGATTTTCCTCTCAATGAACTTTGTTGAACTTTGAGGGGAAGATATTGTATCCTGGGGGTTTAGGATAGTCCCTAAGCATATATCTTACATATAGGAGTTTTGCCTGGTCCCCGGGTGCCATTTTGGAAGGTAATAAAGAACCATTTGTTGAGAACAGACTTGTGCTCCCTACATACCTTAAGTGCTTGTTACAAACCCCCATAGGAAACTGGAGGTGGTATTAGGAAGATCCTCCAATGGGCATGATGAAGGAGCGATTAGAGAGATAGGAAGAGCTTACACTTCATCTTAAACCTATTCTCAGTCAATTTAAACCAAAATAAGCCCATTGTAAACAGAAATAACAGTGTCCACACTGCCTTTTGCATGGCTTAACTAAATCAGTTTAAAACCACACCTTAGATTTAACTGGTGCAACTTGTTCCTGTAGATAAGACCAACATTTTTGGCTTTCATGGCCAAGAACCATTAATTCAAGTGACAGCAGACCAGTGTCCTTTTAATTTCTCTACTTCCTCCAAAATCTTTATTTCCCTGTAACAAATAAACCAGCATTTACATTATTAAGCCTTTTAATGGGTTGTTTTTTAATCTTTCTGGCCACAGGCTGATTTCAGAAGGTCTCTCAATCACCGAATCAATCTTAGAGTGCCACTGGATGTGTGCTGAGGCAAATATTTGCACCAATGAGCACCTTGCATCTTGATGTATCACCACTTTTTCAAGGTGACCTAGCAACTGATTTTCCACCACTCTGTAAAGCTGCCCATGGAACTTGGCCAAATGATATTTCTAGCCAGATAATATTATTTCCTGAGTTTCCGTTAGTAATTTAATAAAGCCCAAATGACAATCCAAAGGCTGGAGGAGAATTGTACATTTCAGCTCAGCTATGCTAGTTCTGGCCTTGCTCCAAATGCTGAATTTGTCTCACATACAGTAATTATTAGATAGATTTTATCTTTTTCATGTTCACTGTAAAGTTGGAAATAAAGATTTTGGAAGATCTACACAAGAAGATGAGAGTTCAAAATAAACCAGGGAAAGGAATGACATCAGTAGCTTTACTTCCAAATATTAGATCAAAACAAGAGTGGAGGAATTTCCAAAAAAGTATAGATCAAAAATGTTTTAATGTGTTTTGGCTTTTTAAAAACATGAATATTCGCCTTGAATGTGACCTAACACAACAATAGCAGTATTGCCAAACCCAAGAGTTTCAAAGCCATGAGTTAGGCCAAAAAATTGTGTGATTGGCTTAAGAATCACAAGATTTTTAAAAAATAATACATTTGGAGTTCTTTTATTTTGTCTGCTGCTTTTGATTGACATTTTCCAAGCTTTTTCCCACACTCATGAGGGCTAGCAACTTTCTTTTTCTTTTAAATGAAAGCTGGGATTCCCCTGCAACAACTGGAGGAGGACTTTTAAGAAAGATACCGAATATTGCAAGGTTAGCAACAAAATTCTGAGAGTGGGCAATGCCGCATCCACAGTGTTACTAGTGTTTGGGAACCAGAACGGAAACTGCTGAAAAGCTGCCTATAAGCTAAAGTGAAAGCAAAGAGCCCATGTGCACTGCGCAAATGGAGTGAAACGCAAAAAGGAAACTAACCGCTTAAATGTCGAGAAGGACATTAGTTGAGATAGTTTCTTTTAGTCCTAGAAATGTTTGGACCAGACTGTGTCTCTGTGTGGAAACAACAGCCTCAGGTTCCCGAGTTGAATGCCTCTGAATCCTTCTGTCAGCTTTCTCAATCTCCCCTCATTCACAAAAGAGAACTGGTGTCTGGCCCACCAAATGTGAACCTCTCATGGCTCTGCCCCAACTTGCCGTCTTTTGAGGAGCTCCTTGAGTGACACTCAATACCGGATGGGGTTTTTGTTATGGGGATAACTCCTGGATGGGGGTGGGGGTGACTGTGGTTTTGTGCTCCCATTCCGTTGTGCACCCTTCATTTCGGCTCCCCTGCCTCCCACACCCTACCTCCCCCTGCAGATTTGCTCCCGCAGTGAGAGACAGTGTCAGCTGCCCCCTTCTTTTCCCCCCCTTCCAGCCAGTGGGAGGGGTGGGGGCGGGGAGTGGTGCGACGGGAGCAGGAGACAAAGTCTCCCCAGAGACCCAGTCCCCAGCAAGCATAGAGGAGGTGACGGGGTGAGTGAGTGAGTGAGGAGGGCTGAAGATGCCAGGGGCTGCTGGGTGGGTAAATGCGTGTATGATGGTGCCTGGGAGTATTGTTGGATGCTGGGGCTGCAGGGAGGTGAGGGGGTGTATTTAGCAGGTGCCTTGCAGCATTGCACCCTGGTGGTCACTGCATGGTGCCTGCCAACTGTTCCCCAGTGGCTAGGAGCAGGGGCTGCAGAGGAGTCCCCGCTGCCAGCCTTCAACTTGGATTCACACACAGCATTCCAGTGGGAAGCTCCCCACAGGCAAGTGAATACAGTCCCGGCATGACCTTTCCATTCCTTTGGTCACTTGGTACTGGGGCAGTGGAGGGGAAAGTGTGCCCTTTCAAAGCCCCCTACTCACTTGCAGATCCTTTGCTCAGTGGAGAGCCCTCCAAGGGAAGAAGAGCCTGTGTCGTGGAGTGGGGAGAGGGAGATATACGTACAGGGTCTCCTCTACACAGGGAGGTAAAAGTCCCATGTTACTTTCAGTAATGGAGGGAAGTAAGAATTAAAGGAGCAGATTTTTAAATGACCAGAAGGCACATAACCACACTCCTCCCACGGCAGGTCAGTGAGAATTGTGTGTCTCGTGCTCACATGTGCTTTTGAACATTTCCCCTGGATCTATTTGTATTTCATTTAGTGTAACATCAAACAAAGGACCTTCACTCCCCTGCAAACCTTCACTCCCCTGAATTATCCCTTAATCGACTGTTCCACTGAAATCACCTGTGTAAGATCTACTCGTGTGACTCCAGTTTGTAAGGTTAATCCCCATGTGAATCTAGAATAGCAGCACTGATTCAGGTCTAAACTACCGTATATCTGTAGACTCTCAAAGGCTCCACAAGAATGTATTTCTCCAGGGTTAAATATTTCTAGGTCAACTAGGACAAGACTGAGTTTGATAAGGGCAAAACCAGAAATAAATATGCCTTTCCTCAGGCTATTCAGTTACAGTCAAGCAGAGCTGACTTCAGGACTTTTTCAGTCTTTCCTGGGACTCAGAGATCTAGATCAATCATGTGTATCTTATACCCTAGACTAGAAGGACGTGACATCTCAATGACATGGCCCCTGTAATACTGCTGTGTCGCTGGCTTTCTTTGCATTTCTGTTCTGTTTGGAGAGAACGTGATGTTCTCTTCCTCCACTCACCTGACTTTGCCTGCTAGGTGCCAGCCAACGTTATTTTTAACATTTCTATTTATAACATTCAGACAAATAAAAACGAATTGTCGCCTAAGCTGCCTCTTTGTAAAAGTAGCCCCCCCAAATATTACAGCACTAAAGATTTCTTATGCTAGCCTTTGAAAACCTGGGTTGAAGGATAATCAAACATTAAATAGGACAAACACGTATGGACATATCATGCCATTAATTTTCCAGCAGAAATCAATGGGGAGTTTGGCTTAAAACTGATGACACAATATGGCCCTCGGTCAGCAATATGCCAACAGCAAGTTAAGTTATAGTGGCTGGGCCATACTTTACTTTCCAGGGTGTCTTAGAAATAGGTCACGAGGTACAATTAATTGCTCTGGACTTTTTGAAACTCCCTGAGTAGGATGCTACTGTGTGCTGTGATGTGATAAAGTAGTGATGACAGAAGGGGCACATGGACACAGAGAATATATCTGCTATAGTCACATATGAATAGACTCAAATGAAAACTGATCCCAGAGAGTTCTTCTTCTGTCTGGCATTTGAGCACATCCTATCTGCCTTTACTGACACAGACCATTGGCAAGTAATCCCCACAATGGAGTTCAGAATGGATGCTGACGATGTCCCTAATGCTGAAGTCAGATTCTGGAGCTAAACAGTTTGACTGACCGTATGTAAATGAACTTTTTCAAGCAGCTATATAAAGCTACTCCCTTCTGGTTAGGGTTGTAAACAGAGATCATTTAATCAGCCTTGCTTAAAATATTCAGATGAGGGGGAAATGAGCTAAATCAGCGGATGACAGCTCTGATTAACGTGTTTACTAATGGCAAAATGGCTTCCCTGATAACAAAACTGGAATAAGAATGTTTAATGAAGAATTTATTTGCTTAATTTCTAGCAGCAAGTTCTTGTGCTCTCCAGATTATTATATTTTTTGCTCTGTTGGCTTTGCTTGGCGTTTCAAAAACGTGTCACTAAAGAGGTACTTTGCTTACATTGCTGATGTTGATAAAAATAAACGAGGGCAGATCCCCCACCCAACACTTATAGCAAATGAAATGAAAAATCTTTCACACATTTTATTGAGCCAGAAATGAGTTCAAGAAGCATGACTAAAATATTGAACAACTTTGTGCCTTCAAATGCACCATTAACATTTTTAGCTTAGCATCTTTTGTTTCCTAAAAACAAGTAGTCAAAGCTAGACAGAAATGTCAGGAGATCAATAAAAAGTAATTAAGAAGAGTGTTTAATGTCCTTGAGAAGGGTTTGAAGGAAAACTAGTGGAAGAAATAAAAAAAAAGATAGATCATTATAGCTACCAAAATGGTAACAGTCAGTGTTTTCCATTTAAGGAAATAGTAACATATAATTTTTGCCCAAAATTGCGGCTAAATGTATTTCAATTATTAAACATAAGAAAACAAAAGAAATGGATTATTACCCAAAAAGCAATTGCTATTTTTCAACTAATAGTTCTTCCTTTCTGCATATCCTTTATTAATTACCTCTATAGAACATTATGCATTTATCAATTCTCTTTTCTAATTAGGAGAATGATACTAATTCTCCAAAAGACAAACTATTTGATAAATCCTTTTCACGCCACCCTTTTATAGACAGGCCTCTACCGCATTGCATCCAATAACGTCTGGGACGATAAGGTGTGGCTTTCCCTAAAGATAGCAGGCCTTAGATATTCCAGAAGTGATGGCTGATTTTGGAGAGCCAGTCTGACACACCTTAAAGGGTCTGATTTTCAGAAAAAGCTAAGGACCCATACTCTCATCTCAGGCCTCTATGACGTATCTGAAGGTAGCACCCAAAATGGAAGAACCCAAAATCATGCATCTCTTTTGAAAATTTGGAGCATTGTAATTTACAGTAATTCCCCTAGCTTCAGTGGAATTACCCCCGATCTGTTTTCCAGTAACCGAGATCAGAATTTTGCCTGAAGTCAAGAGCGGACACATTTTATAAATGAGCTAGAACAGGATGCTGTTCGTTACCTTTCATCATTCACACATATTCTGTGTGATCAGGCGAAGGGTGGCACATCACAGAAATAAATCGAAGGGGATTCTCACTTTGAGAAACAGTAGGAAAAAGCAACTCACAGAGATTTTATCCGTGACCTTATTGTAGGTATGCAGAGCTGTTGTAGCTGTATCAATCCCAGGATGGGAGACACAAGGTGCGGGAAGTAATATCTTTTATTGGACCAACTTCTGTTGGCGAGAGAGACAAGCTTTCAAACTTGCACAGAGCTTTTTGAAAGAAGCAACTAATCCCGGCCCCCAGACAAATTTACATTAGGACTAGCTGCCCACTGGTGGCCCTTTTAGGAGAATCCACTGTCCCAGTGGACCCTTCCTGAAGCACGTAGACAATGGGGATTGTTTAACCCAATGACTCAGCAGGGGACATAGAACATGTGATCCCTGACTCCATGTTTGAGGCAGTATCTTTCCGTGCCCATGGATTTTGGGGGGTATAAATTGGAGTCTGTGACATCACCTCGGGCCTCTCTCCCCCTCCATATTCTCTGAAGGCAACAAGAAGAAAAGATTTCGAACTAGGGAGATTGGTCCCAGATCCAGCAAAGAATTCAGCCTGTGTATTAAGAACTGTGAAGCGCTTACAACGCTTAGTGGGATGAGAAAAACTGTTTGATTCAAATCTTGCTTAGTCTGATAAAGTGTAGAATTTAGACTGTGATTTCATTCGTATTTCTTACATAACCAACTTTGACCTCTCTGCCTCACATTTATAATCACTTACAATCTATCTTTCTGTAGTTAAAAAACTTATTTTAATGTTTCATCTCACCAGTGGGTTTGTCTAAAGTGCTTGGGGAATCCGCTCAGATTACAAAGGCTGGTGCATGTCCACTATCCTTTGACAAAGTGGCAAACTAATTAAGGAGTTTGCAATTGTTCAAAAGAAGGTCTTGAGCAGTGTAAAATGGGATATTTCTCAGGTGCTGGGCAGATTTGCTGGTGTCTCCTGTATAGTTCATGAGTGGTTTAAAGACCATTCATGAAACTTAGCTGGGTGTGTCCCTGCATGTTGTTGGCTGAGTGATCACAGTACCTGGAGGTGTTTGCTGCTTGTCACTAGCATTGCATGGTAAGAGTTAGCCCAGGGAGGAAAGTTACAACGTGTCCCATAGTTCCAGGTTGCACTTCAGGGATCCCATCACAAGTGGGTTATCCTGCCCAATAAAAGGCCCTGATCGTGCAAGTGTGTGTTCACGTGATTCTCAATGAAATAGCCAAACTCATCAGTAACTGTGACCTGCGAATATTCTACTGCACTTGGCCTTCTCTTTTAGACTGCAAAGTCTTTGGTCCGGGTTTTTTTTTTTTTTTTTGTATCTTGATACAGAACACAGTGTTGGTGATAAACAACTAATAAATAAAATCATAATAGTTACAAATACCCCTACAAATGTATCCCACTGTAAGTCTTTACAAACATTTGGAGGGCTATGATTTTAGCAACTCTAGCTTCATATACACAGTTTAATTTATACCTGAAATTAAACAGAACCCATCTTTTTATTTTTCCACCCCCCAACAATCAGGACAAAGTACTAATAATCCAGAAAGCCCAAAGTTCATTAGAAACAGGTGAGAGGCCCATATGAAGAGTAACTACCAAGCAATGAAAGGATAAAAAGTGTGGAAATTAAAAGATAAAAAGTTTGCTAATTCCAGCCAACAAAGATATGAGAATGATGCTCAAGTAGGAAAACCTCTTTCATATTATGTTAAATAGTAAAGTGGGTTTCAACACACAAACAGGACAATCTATCTAAAGTTACAACAGGTTGTAATGAGTATGTATTGCATTCAAGTAGTATCTGCACAAAGAGATACAGACTGCAGGTGGAATTTTCAAAGGACCAGCCACCGAAATAACCCAAATAACACTTCTACTTGCCATGGACTTCTGGGTAATAGAGTTTTCCCAGCCTTAGCTGCTATACTTCTTTTGAAAGAAAAAAAAACCTTTCTCCAGCCACAAACTGCACAAACTAATCCAGATTATGATGCCTGACAAACTTCTTGTATTCATCTATTTTGCCACAGAGCAATCCACTTTTTATGTGCCCATATGTCCTTTGAGATTCCTTCTAAATTAATTTGAGGTAGCCCTTATCTCTCTGCCTTAGGAGGATTCAGGTCTTTGATTTGATGTGCAAGTCAATTAATTTTCTTCCTTTTCTTTCTTGGGACAATGTCTTTTCTTTGTGCACAATTATTTAAAATAGGCAGGACAAGGAATATATATATATAAATGAAATTAAGGTTATGTCTACCCTATCACTTTTGTCTGTATAACTTGCGCTCATAGGGGTGTGGGAAAAAACCACCCCTCTGAGCAACATAAGTTACATTGACAGAAGTGCCTGTGTCGACAGTGCTGTGTCGGTGGAAAACACTCTCCTGCCAACATAGCTATCATCGCTCATTGAAGGTGGTTTTATTATGCCGACAGGAGAGCTCTCTCCCACTGCGTAGAGCGGCTACATGAGTTATCTTACAGTGGCACAGCTGAATTGATGCAGCTTTGCAGCTGTAAACGTGTGTAGACATGGCTTTAGGATTAGGAGGTTCCATTGTCTTTCATCTTGCAAAATGTGTACAAAGTAGGTGTTAAATGCAACCATCGGAATGGATGGGGGTAATTGCACAAGGTGCAGGGCAGTGAAAAATCAGGGTCTATATGAGTGAAGGGCTCTTTTAAAATTACTTTTTGATAGAATCAAGTATAAAAAAAGAGTCACATATCGAATCTAAAAAGTAGAACATGGATAATTTTCGGCCATTTGTGACATGGTGTCTCTAAGTCTTTTTTTGATCCTTCCTAAGAAGCATTGTTCTGCCATAAAATCTTACAGCTGATATGAAATAAAGACTGGAGTACTCTAGGTATTGTGTTCTGGAAGGCTAATGAGCCAGGAAAAGGAAAATACTGTCTCTGTTCCATATACAGGCATCAAGACTGCAAGAAGATCTTCAGATCCTTTATGTATGGCTATTAAATTTTTCCAATGGAACATTTAAATGAAAATTTCTGAATGCAAGGTCTACTGCCCACTATATGCAACAAGCATCTTTTATTAAAGTGCAAGACCACACTCCAAGATGCACTTTTAAAAACACATGATTACCAGTCAGCCACCCCTAATCACAAAGTCTTTACCTTCACATCCTCCTGCTCATGGCTATGGATCAGTCCTGTTTCTCCTAAGAATCAGGTACTGTATGAAAAAGGCTTGGGCAAGAATTAAGTAGTTGATGTGAACGTTGTAGAACTGAGCCTTGTCCTTAACGCCGACTGAGCCTGACTATTTTTTTTTCATTAAAATATAATCCCATGGCCTGACTTTTCAAGGTGCTGAACATGTGCTGCTTCCATGGACGTTGATGGGATTTGCTGGACATCTCAGTTTAATTAATCTGCTGGAAACGCTTCAAAAATTCTCACAAAAAAGGAGAATCTCTACTCTGAGATTGACCTAGATATGTCACTCACAAAGGGCCCTTCGCTGGAGCTGTAAAAAATTGGGTGCCCTGAGCACTGTAATGAGATGGATCTAACCCCCGTTGTAGACACAGCTAGGTCAATGAAAGAATTCTTCTGCTGACCTAGTTACCATCTCTTGGAGAGGTGGATAAACTGCATCGATGAAAAACCCCATTCAGCTGATGTAGGAAGCGCTGAAGCTGTGCTGCTATAGTGGCTCTTGTGTAGACCTACCCTATACCAGGAGTATCTCCCAACTATGCTGGATGGAGGTGGCTTTCCGAGGCTCTCCTGTGGTTCATGAGACATGGCATTTCTGCTGTACTGTCCAGATAACAGAATTAACACATTTAAGGCCTACGTTTTCAAAAGGTGGCCAAAGATTTTGGATGCCACACGTTTTTGGTCGCCTCACATGAGACATTTCAAAGGGACCTGATATTTGAAGGGTGTATGCTCAGCATTTTCTGATAATCAGGGCCCCTTTAAGTGCTGCATGGAGTGGCATCTCCTCGGCCTTATGCTCTTCCTTTGAACTCAATGGTGTTTCAGATGTGCAGAGCTCCAGCGAAGGGCCCTTTGTGTGAGAAAAGGGAGAGGATGTTACAGATGCAGCATTCAAGCTGTGACTGCAATCAGAAGTTTCTTCTTCTAATTTTTTAATAGACTCATCTACAGAACCCTCCTTATGGCTGAATGAGTCTAATTAAGATTAAATCACATCAGGACTTGAAGTCTGATATTACAGAAAACACCGGGACAAAAGAGATCTTTGAACAGACTGGAGTCTGATGGGAAGCCGACAATTTGCTTGCCCCACTTACTACACGTGATTCTGCGAGGGCCTAAGGAGAACGTGACAGGGGAAAGGAGATTGAGACTCTCACCCCATTAAATAGCAGGGACAGATGAAACAACACTTTTTCCCCTCTTGCTTCCACATTTTCTCTTTGGAGACATCCTCAGCGCTAAATAAACAACGAGGAGGAGGAAAGGATATAGAAATTAGGCCTCTTTTAGGTAAAGATAAGCAACTTGTGTAATCACTCAGCAAAAATGAAAAGCAAACATCATATGGAGAAAATATATGACCAATTCTGCCCCAAACCCTTGGGGGAAATCAATGGTAGAGCTCCAGGAGCACAGACAGCACCATCTTCGGGTAAGGGGGGGAGATCCTGTCTTGTTCCCTATACGCCACCCCCTGGCCAGCACTCAACATGCGATAAAGACCCAAAAGAAAGGAGAGACAAACATTTTTCATGCAGGAAATTCAAAAATGTTGCGAAATTCCCTACACTGGAGAGTGAGAGTTTGGAACCTCGGTCACAGCCTTCAGCACTTTGACAATAAAAACAAGGGGGGCTGCCCGAGGGCCATCCACAAGGTGCACGCTGGGAAGGCGAGGGCTACTGGTCAGGATCAACCACAGCAAGAGTGGCTGCTCAAGAAGGGGAAGCTTTTAAAATCACCTCCAGATGTCAGCTCCAGGAGGATGGGTCAACGGTGAAGGCCTCAGAGAAACAGCAGCTTCTTTTTTCACTAGCTTCAGTCAACTTTGGCCGGGATGATTAAAGTAGCCACAAGAGAGTTAGGTGCCCAACTTGAATGGCAGCTTGTTCCCTCAGGGTCCTGACTTTAATTTATGTAAAATGACTGACGTCATGGTGCCTGAAATGACAGCTTTTCTTCTCCCTAACATTAGGGATGATTTAGTTGGGGATTGGTCCCCCTTTGAGCAGGGGGTTGGACTAGATACCTCCTGAGGTCCCTTCCGACCCTGATATTCTATGATTCTAGGATTATAATCAACCTGATTCTGCTGCCGCTGGACATCAGCTAACACTGGCAACTCCCTCAGCCTGTCAAGGACAGGCAAGGAACAGCAAAGCATCGAAACACCTGGACAACAATGTCAGCTTATGGTAGACAGAATACAAGATACAGTGTGAATGTGAAAATATGGGCTAGTGTCTTACGGGAGTAACTGAAGCAAAATAATTTCGTAGCAACTCTTAGTTACGGTTTGATTATTTTTTCCAGGACAAGCTTGAGTAATTTAAAAAGCAATATGTACATAAAAAGAGCAGCCTTTTTCAAACAAAAACAAATGGCAGTGCCTCCGGGTGTGAATTTTGTAACTGATCTGTTATGTCACAAACCGGTACTGGAGATTTGACTGTTCTCTTAATTCTGCGGAGTGCCTGAGGCATAGTGTCTCTCCTCCAGCATATGGAAGTGTCTGTATGATGACAGGGTTTTTTTTGTTGTTGTTACAAGAGCCTGGCTACATTAACGCACACACCAATAAATCTTAACGAGGAAGGTAGCATGAGGGCCACAAATCTGCATTGACTGGCATTAACTGCATCTCATCCCCACCAGAGGAAAGGGCAGATTATTAATTTCATTGAGGATGCTTCCTGTGGCTTTTACTGACCATCTGCAGATGTACCGAGGGAAGAAACAAATGCACTGAGTTTGCTGTGCAGTTAACTGCTTGCAAATGAGAAGACTTGTGTATCCCTGTCTCTCCCACCATTCTCCCAGCTGCCCTATTATGTTCTACTGCACCTAGCTTGTTTACATCAGAAAATTAGGTCTAATAATGACCTTCACGTCATGTTTATTTTCCTCTCTTATTCTCTTTACTTGACTGATCCAGATCAGATGTTTCCCATAAAGCTTATGGTCAGAGCCCCAGTTTGATCTGACAAACCCATTAAAAACCACAAGCAAGAACAGCTTGGTATTAAGTGAAAAGAAATCTCCTATTTTCCGACCCTCCAGCATACACAGAATGAGCCGATTTTAATGGGAGTTACACTGGGGTAAGCTTGGCCCAAGGGTCTTATAATGAGTAAAAGAACAATGTTAAAAATCTGAGGCCAAGATTTGCAAATCTATGTGCCTAAAGTCAGGTTTCCAAATCCATAACAAAGCATCTACATGAAGGTGGCCTCTTTTACAAAGTGTGAACAGCTGCTATTCCCATTAGCATCCATGGGAGCTGCAGGCTTTTTTATTTAGATATCTTAGTAAGGAGTTAGGTGCTTGCCTTCAGTTTTTAAATTCTGGCCAAAATTGTTTGCAAATGAAAATGTAAATGTGTCCTTCTGCTGCTCTGCTAAATCAATCATCAAGTAACAGGCACGAATCTGTCACTATGGGCCAGGACATACTCTTCTAGAAAGAATCAGAAAAGATTTCTGCAGAGAAGATTTGCATAATTATAAGAGAGAACAATAATTGAAAGCACAGTTGTTCTTGGAGCAGCGAGCGTAAAACTAGTGTTGCCCTATCCTGGCAAACAGAGGATAGGGACACCATTCCTGCCCATCCTGGTTAATAGCCACTGATGGCCCTATCTTCCATTAATCTATTTAGCTCCCTTTCAAATCTTGTTATATTACTGGCCTTCACAACACCCTCTGGCAAGGAGTTCCAGAGGTTGACAGTCCGTTGCGTGAACAAATACTTTCTTGTGTTTGTTTAACCTCCTACCTATTAATTGCATTTGGTGATCCCTTGTTCTTGTATTATGAGAAGGAGTAAATAATACTTCCTTCTTTACTTTCTCTATGCCACTCATGATTTTATAGACCTCTATCATATCCCCCATCTTAGCCGCCTCTTTTCCAAGCTGAAAAGTCCTACTCTTATTAATTTCTCTCATACGGAAGCCATTCTATACCCCTAATCATTTTTTATGCTCTTTTCTGAACCTTCTCCAATCCCAATAGATCTTTTTTGAGATGGGGCAACCACATCTTCACGCAGTATTCAAGGTCTGGGCATACCATGGATTTATATAGAGGCAATATGAATTTTTCTGTTATCATCTATCCCTTTCTTGATATTCCCAACATTCTTGAAAGATTTAACACAGTTGAGAATATCTTTTTTAAGGGGGCGGGGGAGAGGAACTCCACTTTCAGACCTGCCTTCAAGTATTAGAAGTATTTAGTATCAGGAGTCTTTAATCCTACAGCTGTTCCAAAATATAAATATTGGCAGCTCTTTTCCCCTATCATTTTCGTATTGACATATATCTGGTGTAAAAAGGACTACTGGACAAAGACTTATTGCACATGCTTTAGTGAACTTCCTACTGGCATGACCGTTTCCTAGGAATCAATCCCATGTTGCTGATTCACACGTGACGTTAAGTGAAGAATAGACTCTCCATTTTCCTTATTGATTTTTCTGATTTATTTTCAACGTCATGCCTCATTTCAGGATGAAAAGTTTCCGGGAGCCACATCATCCCCTCTCTGGGTTTGTCTGCCAGTTGTTTTGCCATTCAGTAGCAACTGCAGATAGTATGATAGGCTGAGAAAATGGGAATAGCAGGCTAAGAAGGTTGGTTCAGATTTGGGGAGTGGGAAGAATATATAAAATAGGTGATCAGATGCCCTGATTTTATAGGGACAGTCCAAATATTTGGGTTTTTATTACCCCTCACCCCCGTCCCAATTTTTCACACTTGCTAATATACAATATAAATAATAAAATAAATAATAATATATTCTCTCTCTCTTCTCTCTTTGCCCATCACCATAATATATTAATTATAACTAATTATATATTAATTATATTATATTATACCTTTACAAAACAAACAGGTAATTTTCTAAAGATCTCTAGGTCAGATTTTTTCATATTCAACATCCACAACTGGGTGCCGGTTTTCAAAAGAGCTCCGCTCCCATTTATGTAACTAAATAAGAGCCATTGCTTATAAGGTGTTTGGCGCACAGTGGCTCCCGTGCGGCGCTTAGGGCCAGTTCTTCAACATCCTGGGTCCTTTTGAAAACTTGGTCGGTTATTTTGGCACCTAAACAGGCACTGAGCTCTTTCGAGGCTCGGGCTCAGACTGGAAGTGCGGCGCGTGTTTCGAAAGCTGCTTGCTGGGCTGAGCCTTGACTGGAAGGTTGGAGAGTTTTTCATTGTCATCGCCTTGGAGTGGTATTTCAGGCAGCCAAAGCATAGTGCTTTGAATATCAGGGGTTATAACTATGCTTATGTCCACACTACAGAATAACCTTTAGAAAGCAAGTGATTAGTGTGTCTGATTTGGTTGGACAGGAAAAATATTAGAGTTTGAAAAATAAAAAGGGTAGCTCAACCCTCCTTTCTGCTACATTCAATCACAGTTACCAGCTGATCCCTACTTTTGCTAATTGATCATTTCTGTAATTCACAATCATTTCATGGCTACACATTTGGCCTAATTCTACAATAGGTCAGGCTCCTCAGATGATGTCATTAATGATGAGTCTTGCGTAATCTCATCCTCTTCCTTGGTCTCTATACACTGATGACTCAAATCTACCCTCCCCCTTGGTCTGGCCTCTTCTGGGCTTTCTAGTATGTCTGAATTTTCATCTGTTCTTCTAGTACTTCATCCCTCTCCTTAACTCCAGCACCGTGATTTTACCTGGCTGTCCATCCATGCTGCGAACACCCTACCAACAGCGAGAGTAGAGTAAAAAAACCCGAAACCTTGACCTGGGATGCTGAACCAATTTTTATAGTGCAGGTCCTGAGAGTCTTTGAACCAAACTGTAAACTTTGTATATAGTGGAAACCATTTCAAGCTCGGGGGGGGGGGGGGGGGGGTTGCAACACCTATGACTTCGACACAGATACCCTAGGCTTCTGTGGATGTCTTCAGAAACAGAACACAGGTTTGGGGGTGGAGGGAGGGCAAACGTCTTTCTGCTTGGTAGGCAGGATGCACAATTGTCACTGCTCTTATCCTGGGAAGGATGATCCTATGGAAACACCTAGCACTGAAAACTGCAGGCTCTTTTGGCCCTTCTCCATATTGCACATGGAAAGAATGGTTTGGCCCAGCAAACAGAAAGTTATAAAGGTTCTTAAAACGGCTTTGTTCAGCCTTCAGATGCATGTTGCTAGGTCCCACTCAAGTCACCAGAACGGTGTGAACATTTGAGGACCGAAATGAGCCCTGAGGGGATTTCTCTGTGAGAGCGGATGGCCTAACTCTAATTTTGTTGCTAATAATTTCGGATCCACCAAAACTTGATTTTCCACCAAGGTGTTTGATTGTTTTACTCTTGACTCCCCATTTACTTAGGAATCCAGGAACTGACAGACTGGATCAGACCCAAGATCCATCTAGACCTGTATCCTGTCTTTTGCAGTGAGCCAACAACAGATGCTTCAGAGGAAGGTGCAGGAAACTCTGTTAATGCCCAGTGATGGAATAAACTGCCCCCGGAGAAATTTTCTTGCTCGAGTTTGACTTATGCCTGAAACTTGAGGGTTTATATTTCTTCCAAAACCTCTCATTTATTTTTAAGTCTTAACTATTATAACTCCTCTGGATATTGTTGCTGTCCATGTAATATCTAATCCTTTATTGAATTCTCCTGAACGATTGGCTTCAATAATATGCTTTGGCAGGGAGTTCTGTAAGCTAATTGTGCATTGTGTGAAACAGTGTTTCCATTTATTAGGGTTTTTTTTTTTGCAGGGGAGCGTCTTAATATAAATCCTTTTGCTCTTTTAGCTCCTCTCCCATTTTCAGCACTAGATGGATCTCCAACTCAGAACTGCATCAGAAGGCATAGGCCTATATTTTAAGCATAATGGGTGCCAACAATTCAAGTGCTTTTAACATGGGCATAAAGTGTTGCCTAATGGTTGAGTGTGGTTCATTTCTAAAGCACCTGTGAAGTTTCAACTTTTGAATACAAGGGAAAACGGAGTGCAACGGATAGATTTTTCGGCTTTCATCTCAGCTTGGAACAGAATCTGGGCTGCTTATTATTCCGGGCCTGTTTGAAAACATGCTTGTTACGGACACCTTAACCCAATATTTTGTTTAAATCATTTATTAATTGTTCTGTTAGGGACCTGTGATCCTCAGAGCCAGATTCATTAAAGCTGGCACCAATAGATGTGAAATACACTAAGAGAAGACAGCATTACCTTTTTGGGGGGATTTTTTGATGGGGCAAATCATCGTTAAATTAAGAGCAGATCTTTACATGAGTCCACCAGGGAAAGGCTGAACTACCAATCCCCCTGTTGCCTTTTCCAGAGGCTTACTTCCTGGCATTGGCCCTCCTATCCCACAGAGAAAAGGGGAAGTTGAAATGATTTTCTTCTGTTGCAACCTCCCACCGTGAAAACTGAAAGTCAAGCAGACAGGTTACTGCTGGCCAACGCCGGCCTAATTTCAGGCTTCCAGAATGGCTCAACTGAGTTCTAATTGGGAAAAATGAACCCAAAGCTTGCAATACAAAAAGATCTGGGGGGAATTGGGACGAAATGGTACGGGGCAGGGTGCAATCTCCCCACAGAAAAACAAACCAGCTTCCAGAATATTATGAGAGGTGGCGGGAATGAGTTTACAAAAATGTGAACCACTACAGGGACATGTGCCTGATTGTTGGTTAAAGAGAAATCACAGGTTTCCCTTCACACCTTTTGTAGCAGTCATTGCAAAATATGACTTAAAATCACAATATTGTGCTACATCCAACAACTACTTTGCTCCCTGTTCCGATAACTGGATGTATGCCAGACTGTATTTCATAAGAGGTTGTCTTCTTTATCTTCTAGGAAAACAGATTTGACTCTTGCAACCACATTAATCACCAACCAAAGCAAGCTGTTTAGCTAATCAGAATCTGGGGTCTTACAACTGCTCTAATTTAATGATTCAATTTCTCTGCCATCCTGGACATACAGAGCCCTTCAATCACTGTCACCTACTGAACTGGAGGAAGTGAAACAGTTTCATTTTTAATGACTACTTAATTAAAGGCAGAGTAGCAACGGCATGGCAGCTCCATTCATCCGCAGCCATGTCACTCAGGGGCCTAGGAGTATCTTGGTACAGAGAGATCTCACAAGCCTGGGTGACTAGGCAGCAAAATGGCAGATGAACCTCAACACCGATCAGTGCAAAGAAATGCACATTGGAAAACACAATTCCAACGATCCATGTACAATGATGGGTTCTCAACTAGCTGTCCCCACCCAAGGAGGAGATCTTGGAGTGCCCACAGATAGTGATGGCTCTGCAAAACTTCTGCTCAACATGCAGCAGCGGTCAAAAAGGTTCACAGTATGTTAAGAGCTATCAGGAAAAGGATAGAAAATAAAACAGAAAATATCGTAATGCCACTATATAATCTGTGGTGTGCCCACCCCTCAATATTGTGTCCAGTTCTGGTTGCCCCATCTCAGAAAAGATATAGTGGAACTGGAAAAGGCTCAGAGAAGGGAAACAGAGGGGATGAAGAGTATGGAACAGCTTCTATACAAGGAGAGATGATGATGATGATTAGGGCTGTTTGTACTAGGAAAGAGATATTACCCTATCTACCTCGTATCCCTGTATAGAATAGTATTATTTACCCTTTCACACACACAAAACTCCAGTCACCTGATGTCTAATACAAACAAGATGAATTTTTTACACAATGCACAACTAACTTGTGCAACTCACTGCCATAAGATGTTATGAAGGACAAAAGTATAACTGGGTAAAAAAAAGAATTAGATAAATTCATGGAGGACCAGTCCATCAATGGCTATTAGCCAAGATAGTCAGGGATGCAACCCCATGGTAAGTGTGACTCTAAATCTTTGACTATCAGAGGCTGGGAATGGAAGACAGAGGTAGGTCACTCCATAATTGCCTTGTTTCGTACATTGCCCCTGAAGCTCTGGTATGTGCCACTGCTGGAGACAGGAAACTGAGCATAATGGACTATGGGTCTGATCCTGTATGGCAGCTCTTATGTTCGTACGTTTGAAAGAGAGGAGCTCACTGAAATAAACAGGGATTGCTGGAATATGCATCCAAGATAATGAGCCTCATCTTGAGATGTCTGAGAGCACCCATAGGGTACTGAGTAATGTTGGCTACCGCTGCCTCCAGGAGGTTACCACCACCACCTCACAGGATCGAGTTCCTAGAGAAGGACTAGGATACCAGGGCAGACTTTAAAACACATTGCACTTAAATAGTACACACTGAACTTTGCATTTGCCATCACACAGTTTTCCTTAGCATTTGTTGCTAGACCTTAAATATCATTGCATTTCCAAGCAGCATGCTCTCTCGTGCAGTTCCCATCCACTCAGCTGAACTGACCCCAGTAAAGTTCTAATATTGAACTTCTGACATCCCCCTCACTGCCATGGCAACAGTCTCCAACAGCATAAACAGGTCTATGACTTTGCTACAAGATCGAACAAAAGATCTGCATGAACTTCTCAGAGACCGGGTGTTACTAAGCAGTACAAATAAAAACCACAAACAAGTGTAAGGGGAGAAGGTGTGACAAAGAAATCTCTTGTTCAGATCCTTAATCATAGTTAATGACCACTAGGGTACTACAGGCAAACTACAAGAAAGTGAATTGATTTCTTTGTGACTTCTTCTTTCAGATGTATTCCTGTATGAAATTCCTGTTCTCCCTTTAGCAGAGAACAAATGGAATCCATACATTCCCCTTTAAAAAGTCTATTAAGCTCTGTGCCTTTCAGTGTACTGTAATGTCTGAATGTTTATTTGATGTAGTGTATTTGGTTCATTTGTTTAGAGGAAGACCTTGGTTCTCAGAAGGAACATCTTGCTCCATACACTGCAGTCTAGATTTCTTTGGCCAAGGAATGGGCTCTCCTAGGCTCCAATCCTGCAAGCAACTCTGGGTGAGCTGGTTCCAGTATGTAAACAGAGCCCCATTGACTGCACCTGTGGAGAGTCGCTTCCAGGATCAAGGCCTCAAATTGGCCACTGAGATCACTGAAGAAAAATTGGAGGCATTCCCCCGTCCTAATGCAGGCTGAGTGAGATGTCTCAATAATGTTCCCAGACCCTACGGGCCTAAAGAACAAGAAACAAGAAGATAGCAAAGCATCCCTTAATCACAACCAGAATCCCAAGCATCTTCTTGCTGCACCAGAAACTGAAAGTTAAGAGAAGAAACACTAATTATTCCTCCACTGGGACCAGCCATATTTAAAACACTTGCATTTTATTGCATCTCTCAGCCTACATCCAAAGGATCTCCTGTATGGAGAATTAAAGGCCACTGGATCGACCAAGGCTCAGGTCCAGGGATGTTTGCAAGAGGGACTGAAATACTTTCAACGCTGACACCGCAAGCTGGGAAGGTGCATCTAGCAACAGCTCACAGTGGAGAGGTGCACTGCACCACAGAGGCTGAAGAGAGGGGGATGAGTGAGGGGGGAAAGCAAAGCGAGAGAAGAAAGCACAGCAGGCCTCAAGCACTAACTGTGGGGCTTCATCCTCTGGCCCCACACCTCGTGCCTGCATTATCTGTGGCTAAGATGGTCGCTCTATGACTGGACTTTTTAGCCGTTCGCGCTGCTACACCATGACACACAGTAACAGACGGTTTTGGTGCTTACATTATCATCTTTCAAGATGGATGCCTGCCATATTAACACCATTACACACACACACACACAAATTGTTCTGCACTGAACTTTGGCCCCAAATTAATTACAAACATGGTCTTCAGTGATCTCAATTCTTATTGTCCCTCCCATGTTAAAGCTCTTTTTTTGAACTCCATACAAAAAATGCAATTATACTTGGTGGGGGAAAAAGTGCTTTCCTCATGTGCTTCATTGTTGACAATTATTGTTGTCTTTACTGCACCAGTGCTGAACAGATTGTCTTGCACACAAAGAAACCATTTTCAGCACTAAAGAGATTGCCTTTGGCGAATCACCGAACAAAGGCAGTATGCAGATGCTATTCCAACTAACCTAATGGGAAAATATTGCAAACTATTTATCAGAGCAGTAGCCTGTGTTATTTTGCAAGGGACATCCAAGTACTTGATAATAGTGGGGTTATCAGCAAGTTTGCAGATGACACTAAACTGGGAGGAGTGGTAGATATGCTGGCAGGTAGGGATAGGATACAGAGGGACCTAGACAAATTAGAGGATTGGGCCAAAAGAAATTTGATGAGGTTCAACAAGGAGAAGTGCAGAGTCCTGCACTTAGGATAGAAGAATCCCATGCACTGCTACAGACTAGGGACCGAATGGCTAGGTTGCAGTTCTGCAGAAAAGGACCTAGGGATTACAGTGGATGAGAAGCTGGATATGAGTCAACAGTGTGTCCTTGTTGCCAAGAAGGCTAACGGCATTTTGGGCTGTATAAGTAGCGGCATTGCCAGCAGATCGAGGGACGTGATCGTTCATCTCTATTCGACATTGGTGAGGCCTCATCTGGAGTACTGTGTCCAGTTTTGAGGCCCACATTACAAGAGAGATGTGGAAAAATTGGAAAGCGTCCAGAGAGGGGCAACAAAAATGACTAGGGGCCTGGAGCACATGACTTATGAGGAGAGGCTGAGGGACCTGGGATTGTTTAGTCTACAGAAGAGAAGACTGAGGGGAGATTTGATAGCTGCTTTCAACTACCTGAAAGGGGGGTTCAAAGAGGATGGATCTAGACTGTTCTCAGTGGTACCAGATGACAGAACAAGGAGTAATCGTCCTAAGTTGCAGTGGGGGAGGTTTAGGTTGGATATTAAGAAAAATGTTTTCACTATGAGAGTGGTGAAGCACTGGAATGGGTTACCTAGGGAGGAGGTGGAATCTCCTTCCTTAGAGGTTTTTAAGGTCAGATTTGACAAAGCCCTGACAGGGATAATTTAGTTGGGGTTGGACCGTAGGGGGTTGGACTAGATGACCTCCTGAGGTCCCTTCCAAGCCTGATATTCTAGGATTCTATGAAGAGGTGGTGGCTGGGGAAGGATTTATGTCTGCTTGTGACCACACGCTTGCAAAAGGTAAGAGGGGATGAGCCATCTTCCTTGCTCTCCTCCTTACACCTGTAACCAGTTAAAATTATGCGCAAGTTGGAGGCAGCTCTTTTTCCTACCTGTCACACAAGTAAAAATCCTGGAGAATGCACAGTGCCCAGAAAAACAATAGTAAGATGCCGTTCAGTTTGTAAATAGGTCTCTATTAATGTGAAACAGCTTTACAGAAGTGTTGGAATTGCATGAAAATAAACCACAAAGTGAGGAGACTACAATGTAGGTTTATTTTCATGTAATTACAACAAACCTAAATGTCCAGCACTCGTTTCCCGGGCCCACCTTGGACATGTTGCTGTGAGTATCTTCCACTCACTGGTGGGAAAGCCCAACTAGCTGCAACACAAAAGGTCTTTCTTTTGCCTGCTGTATGAATTATAATCTAATGGTCACTGAACTCACCTGCTGCCACACTTCGGTTCTAGATTAGACACGGGGATATCACAGGCTGGAGTCTGCAGCCTGTATGCTCAGCATGGATGTGGAAGAAGTTTGACTCTGGCTATGTCTTCAACGTATGGTCTCTAACCAATGTTGGGAGGATGAGTATCATAGAGCAGTGCAATGTGGCTTATCCAGATCATAGGAGGGTGCTCGAAAAGGCAGTGTCCTCTGTGGACCACCTGGGGAGTGCTGTGTGCAAGATTCAGGAGAGTGGAGGTCTGTGGTGATAGTTGAAGGCTAGACAGGGGATTCTGGTCGAGGGCAAAGTTAAGGTTAGCATGGGAGCCTTATCTGAGAATTTCCAGACTTTCAGAGGTTTAGATTGTTTCACCTACCAATGATCCTCCAAGTTTTCTGACTCTCAGAACTTTTCCTTTTTAACCTAAGCTTACAATTTCCTGACCATTTAAAATGACTGCCATATTTGTGGTCCTACATTAGGCTGACCAGATGTCCCAATTTTATAGGGACAGTTCCGATTTTTGGGTCTTTTTCTTATATAGGTTCCTATTACCCTCCACCCCCTGTCCTGACCTCTCACTTGCTGTCTGGTCACCCTATCCTACATCCTCTCCATCCTCCTCACTCAGAGGAGCAGTGAGCACTGTTAGTGGCAACCATCAGGAAAGTCCTTCTACCTCGGGGAACATGGGAACAGAGGTACAAGTAGGAGGAGAGGTTTCTTAAACACATATACACACGCCCCTACCTCTTGCCCAAGAGCTGGACAAAACCCAACTGTGTGTGTATAGACAGAAATACTGAGAAATGGCTAAGGAGCAGCTAAAAGTTCTCCCTAGACAAAGAGGAGTCATTTACTCCATACTGGAGAGCATGTAGTTTCTTGTGGAGCTCAGAAACAATGTCCGGCAGAAGATTCAACTCTAGCCCCACTCCAGTGTGTACGGCAGGATCTGACAGTGATGGTTGCCCCTCTATAGCCCGGGGAAAGGTTGTGTGCTCTGCATGCTCCCTGTCCTAGGTTAGCCTGGGAGGTTATTTCTGGTCCTGCAGATCATATAAAACCCTCAAGCCCAATGAGAATAGCCGAGACTGGACAGTTTTATCATAAATTCCTAAATGCTGTAGGACCACAGAGGCGCTCAGGCTTTTCTCATTCTGCAGACTTGCCATGGTCCTGTGGCTATACAGAGCCCGTGGGTCTCTCTTTTCCCGCACAGTGTATCAACCCTACTTTAGTCCCCGACCAGGGAGCCTGCGGAGTTTATCTGGATTGTACATTCTGCCTCGGGATGCTTCAGTGTTGGATAAGGACAGTAGAATAAACCACATTCAGAGTTTCTAGTTCAAGTTGGTTGTGAGTTAACTGCAGGATGGTAAATAAATGAAAATCAACAAACTCCAAACCAAATAATAATTGGGGAACTTATACAAAAGTGAAAACTTTTGGTTTATATATTTGGCTAGTTCCCCCGTCCAATTACCCACTTACTTTCTAAACCAATTATTCTCCAGCAGAGGACTAGACATGAATCATAGATTGATTTAGTTTTAGTGGGGCAGAGGATTATAATCAAGTTTGTAATGGAAAGCTAGTTACAGTCTCAACTATGGAAGACTCCCGACTCTTCCTAATGCGTGCTCCTGAAAGAGCAAAGCCTCAATTTCATTGCGGTCAGACATGCTGCATGCATCTCACAAACAGATTCTGAAGCCGTCTCAGAGGGGAAAAAGAATCAGTTGCAATAGTTGAGTGATAAACTGACTTTTAGCATTGCTGGCCTTTGGGAAATGCCTACCTCTTTAAGGACTTAGACATTTCGCATGTATTAACACAGTATAATACAAGGACTCTGCAGTCAGGAGATGTATGCCTCTGAAAAGGAACTTCTGCAGGAAGGTTCAAGTTAAGACAGTGCTTCCTGAACTGGGATTTGTGAACTCCTGGGGGTTCGCAGACTGTTTCAGGGGGTTCTCGGGAACAAAATCCCTAATGGCGGACAGAGCTGCCCTAGGGATCCCGGGCAGCATGGGGCCAGCAGCCTGCAGTCCCTGGACTTCCAAGAGCTAAGCAGATCAAAGCAAGCATCTCTACCACACTGAGGAGACTTAAAATTCAAGACTCCTCATAAGAAATAGAAAGGGGGATGGATAATATTTGCTGTTTTTAAAATTAAATAGGCAGCTAGTATTGGTTTTACAATGATTATGAAGAACAAGTTTAAGCTTTGTTGTAACGTGCATTGTTTGCCTGGACTACTCAAAACCTGAATGCTTGTGTAGGAGGAACTCTTTGAGTTGGCTTCTTAAATCCCTTCATGTTGTTTCACATCTGATACTCCTTGATGAAACACAGGAGCCTTGTCTTATAACAGGCTTATTCAAAGTGATACAAGCTACGAAAGTGAGATCTTGGAAGAGTGCTGCTGTTTTTATAATGTAATAAAATACTGTAATGATTAATAATTAACAATAAATAGTGTGCAATACGCATGTCATAAAAACAAATTTTACATTGCCAAGATCACTGCTTTTATAATTTATACTCAGGTAAAGGAGAAAATCCCGGGAAATATTCATTTTTAGGAGGCGGTTTGCAAGATGACATTTTAGTGAAAGGGGTTCATGGGTTGTTAAAGTTGGGGAACAATTGGGTTAAGAGGAATATGCAGAAAATGGGATTTCTTACCCAGTCCTGAGCTCTCCCACACTGCGTTGGTACCCAGACCTACACGTTCCACCCAGTTCTGCGTACACTCCTCTCCTGTTGCCCCACAACCAGGCTGACACAATTCCCCACATACTACTCTGTATCCAGGTCCAAGCTCTCTCTCTCCCACCCGCGCCCCCACTAAGTCCCACAGTCTCCATGTCCTACCCCAGCCTAAGCTCTTAGTCAAGGGAGATGATCAGGTGGAAGAGTACCATCCCCACCAGGGGGCCAGGATGTTCTGGGAGTGTGAGACCAACTCCAGGCAGGAGCCAATGAACCTTGGGGCCCCCCTTGTTAAACTCCTGATTCCTGCTCCTAGTGGTGTTTTCCATAGTTAGCAAATCACTAGGCATCTGGTTACTTCTGTTCACGGTTACATGGCACAAGGTCAAATTCAAATCTTTTCTTTTGCTTGTGGGTTATCTGGCCTCAGATAAGGGTGGGGCTGATGCAGCTTGTGTGGTTTGCATGGGGTTGTCTGGGATTGGAAGCCACTGCGTGAGGTGAGTTGCGCAGACTCAGAACTCATGACGTACGGATGTGGATACTGTGGTCTAAACTGATTTATGGCTTTCGAAGAGTGGCAACTTTAGGCGCCTTGGGCAGACAGCAGGGGCAAGCCACTCCTTGGTGGGTTAGGAATACTGTGGTCTCCCCGCCCCACAGAGGTTGGGAGACGTGCTTTCCTGTGGATTAGGCCTCAACCCAACTATCATGATGATGGAGGATGGGTCCACAGGAGTTACCAAGCTCTCGCTGCAAGACCCTTAGTTCCCAAGGCAGCAGCCTGGGGACGAAGGTCTTGGAATTTTGCCCATCCATCAGGGCTCTGGGTTTAAATGGATAAGGCAGGCCTTGAACATTTGGGCTGCTTAGATTCTGAATAGCAAAAGAGAGATAGGCAGAGGACAGCATCTTTTCCCTTACACTGATGCCAGGAGAGGATGCCTTTATGTGTTATGTTGTTATGGTCTGTAAAAAAATAGGAGCCAGGATGCAATTAACTAAAGGAACAAGTACCAACTGGGGTCAAATGCAAAGTCTAGTACGTCGGTCTCAACAGAGCAAGTTATATCCTAATCCTACAGCTACAGAAACAACAGCACAGAACCAAACTGAGTCAAAGATTAAATCCAGAAATAGCAGCTAATACCAAAAGCATCGCACACTCATTAAAATACTGGCCGGGATGAAATCCTGGAAAATTAATCGTGACACAAACGGTTCTTAAGTCTGGTATGGAGTGTCTGTTTTTAGGAAAAAAACCCTGCACCTGAGTTGATAAAGAGGGGGACAGATGAGGTGCAGATATGGGTCAAGATTCGACAGTGTGGGAGATTCTTTTAGAAGATCAGCATAGACCAGCCTAAATAATTGTGAGGAATAGCAGCTGCAAGAAAGTCTCCAACAAAGACAAAGTTATCAGTGTCTGCTGGAGTGTCATTGAGGATGGCCAAGGAATTCAGTGGCATCTGTGGGAAGAGAAGCAGCATAAACTATTTAGCATTGTCCGCATCCTCCCAGAGTAAAGCAAAGGGGAAGAAAGGACCATGGCCTGCCTTGCATCTCAACACAGCTGGAAGGATCTGTGCTGATGTTGGCTGTTGTTCCTCATAGCTTTTTGGTGGTAGTGTTAATTTTTAGTTGCCCATCCTTCTGTAACTTCAACCCCTAAGTGACTCAGCCAACGTGTATCTTTCATCTAAATGTAAACCAGATCGTTCATAAAAACACAGTGCTTCAGGGCAACATGGGACCCAGACACAAGCGGAGTTGGTTATTCATCCAAACGATAAGGAATTCATCTCCCAGCTTACTGTCCAGCCGTGACTGAGTCCAGGAGTCCATGCACACCCGATGCCCATACTCTCCCCATCAAATACTATTAGCATTGAATCCAAAGCCAAATGTGCCTCCAATATTTTCTCAAACATTCATCTTATCTGTTGCTGCCGGCTGTATTCTTTGAACCACTTGGAGAGGACAGAGGTACCGAGAGCGCGTTTAATGTTTAATTTTCCTAGCAGGCATTCACTAATGCATCCCTTCTGCTTTGGTCACCTCCCTAACAATCAGTTACTGTCCCCTCCCCGCCAAGCCTTGGAACTCACTTGTTACCTATGGACGCAAAGGCTTTTGGAAGATGCTTGTCACAGCAGTGCCACCCACATAAAAGCAAATGGTGTATTGGTGGACAAATTGACTTTGCTAAGAGGCAGAAAGAAACTGACTCACTCATGATCCATTAAGCAGCTGGCAGGAATCCAATTGGCTAGTAAATAGCTACATAGAACAGGTCTTCAGAACCCGTCTGAGGCCGACAATGTCATCCAGAAGGCTCCAATGTTGCGCTACATGCCGTATTGCCTCAGGCCACTCAAAGTTTAAAAAACAAACTAAAAAAGGCTTTAGAAAGACCAGAAGTGAGACGTTTCATTCTAATGTGAATGTTAAGGGGCCAGTTTTGGAATATGAATATGAAAACATAATGTATAATAATATTAACCGCCCACATACACGATCCAGCAAGGACAACCAGATTAGGTTTTAGCCTGCCCATTACATGTGCCATCAATATGACTTCTGGTTATATTGCAGAAGCACAATTTCCATTCACTAAAATACACTATATTCTAAAGATGAACCAAAACAGATATTTATGTGTATACATTCTCTCTCTCTTTTAACATTAGCAAAGCTACCTATTTTCCCCTAACCTCATTCTTAGAACTGGCTAAACCCTTTTTGTCTGAAACTTTCTAGACCAGTGGTTCCCAAACTGGGGTTCGTGAACCCCTGGGCATTCACAAATTGTTACGGGGGTTCTCAGGAAAAAATTCCCTAATGGTGGACAGAGCTGTCGATAGGGACAGCATGGGGCAGCCTGGGGCCAGCAGCCCGGGGACTTCCAAGAGCGAAACAGATCAAAGCAAGCATCTCTATCACACTGAGGAGATTTCAACTTCAAGACTCCTTACAAGAAATGGACAGGGAGGTGGATATTTTTTGCTGTTTTTAAAATTAAAAACAGGCAGCTAGTATTGTTTTTACACTGATTATGAAGAACAAGTTTAAGCTTTGTTGTAATGTGTGTTGCCTGGACTGCTCAAGACCTGAATGCTTGTGTAGCAGGAAATCTTTGAGTTGGCTTCTTAAATCCCTTCATGTTGTTTCCCATCTGATACTCCTTGATGAAACATAGGAGCCAGAGGTGCCAGTATGTGGGGCGACAAGGGTGACATGCCACCCCCGCATCAGCGCACCCCCCTATGGGTTCCTCCCTTTTCTTTCCATGGCCCCCCTTTGCCAGCAGAGGCCCCAGGCTTAGGGGTGTGTAGGGGCTTTGCACCTACATTCCTTTTTTCTACTGCCACCTCTGATAGGAGCCTTGTCTTATAACCAGCTTAATCAAAAGTGATACAAGCTACAAAAGGAATTCTTGGAAGAATGTTGCTGTTTTCATAATGTAATAAAAATGTTGTAATGATAAAGAATAATTAATAAATACTGTGGAATAAGCATGTCATAAAAACACATTTTATATTTCCAAGATCACTGCTTTTATAATTTATGCTGAGGTGAGGGAGAAAATCCCTGGAAATATTCATTTTTAGGAGGGGGTTCACGAAACTTGACATTTTAGTGAAAGGGGTTCACGGGTTGTTAAAGTTTGGGAACCACTGTTCTAAACAAATTTAGCCTGGGGTAGATACCTGGCATGGAAAATTTCAGCCTGAATGGCTATAGTTTATCAAAGTTATAAGCAGCTGAAAATAGGGGCTTATAATGGAAAATGTTACACAACCTTATCTACAAACATTGTTACCTGCTCTACCTATAATCAAAATTAAAAATAAAATTAAAAAAATCTTTCCATCTTTACATCCCAGGACTTGTATTCAGTGTTTCGTGTTGCTGCTACAACACTGGCTGGCTTCTTGAACACTTAATATAGTGTCAGCAAGTGTTAATGATGTCATCCACCATTGCAGAGGAAACAGAGAGCTCTGAGCTTAGATCTTGTCAGGAAAAAATAATTTTGCACCTAATCTCTAATCAAAGTGTTTAAATAAAGTTTGTTTTACTTGTATGCTGCTTAGTGTCTAAGAAGGATGTTAGTGTAAACTTCCCCCTGAGACAGCTAGTCCCTGTACTGGTCGAGATAGATGAAAGGTGAAGGCAGCACATGGGGAAGAATAGGACAAGTGTGTGACCTCTCCTTAGCCAGGTTAGTAATACAAGCATCCGCCTCACTGCACTGCTCTGTCAGGTGCTCCTAGAGTTATTGGGGCACCTTTCTCCTTTAGATGGCTGCTATCTTTACAATGGAACATTTAGAGACAGGCACTTACATTTGTAAAAATGATTTCCTCCATGACCACCCAGTCTGAGGCAGCTTGAAGGGGCCTGATTTTCAAACAGCGCTGAGCACACGGACTCTGAAAATCAGGGCCTCGAGAGGCATCTCAAGTTGGGAACCACAAATCAGAAGCCACTTTTGAAAATTTAGGCAGAAACCTCAGCACTCTCTCTTATTGACTGCCAAGCTTTATATATGCATGCTGGTCAGGTTGTATATGCACCAGCTGAGAAACTGGAATTGAGAGCATGGGAAACCTATTTAAATGAGAAAGTCTTCAGAAGCATTGGGAAGTGCAATGGACAGAAGCAATGTGTTACACCTATAGAACAGTTAAAAGCAAATACTGCACAGAAGTAAATGTCGATTTTGTTTAACTGTTAACCATTGATCACCATAGACAATTCTAATAATTTTTGCAACTCTGGAGCTGGGAGAGAAAGTACACACGGATAGAGTCATCAAGTAGCTCCCCACCTGACGTCCTCTCGCTTAACGTTGTTTCGATCTTACGTCCCTTCTCAGTTACAGAACATGCTTCATTTAAAGTTGTGCAATGCTTCACTAGAACATTTTCCTAACCTCACGAAACACACACGCAGTGTCCACAGAAAGAGGAGTGGCTCGAGAACTGTCTAATACTAAGACCAAAGCTAGATGCAGTTGCTGTTTGGATTTTGTGCTGTTTCCAGGCAGAAACCAAATGTAATTTACATCTCATTGAGTTGATGGCAACCAATAAAGAGAACAAACCATGAACACCCTAGACTATTTTTCTTCCCCTAAAATAAGGTTTAGCCGCAAAATGACAAAACCAACAAGAAATGGAGCCATTTAAAAAACTCAAGAAGGTGAAAGATCTCATCACAGAGAAGTATTTAAAATCACTGCAATTTGGTTAAAAAGAACCACTTTACAAATAGCATGTTCACATTTTGTTGGACTGGCTGTGCAGATGTTTTCAGTAATATCGGGTCCCTGTGTGTATTCACTATGCTGTCTTGCTTTCTTTGGCTGCAGAATGCTTTCTTAGAAGACATCTGGGACACAACGCACATGTTGTGTTTCAGATTTGGGTGTTATAACCCTGCGATGGTGAGCGCGGTTTAAAGAAAATAAACTAAGAACAAAGTACAATGCAGGGGAGCTTTTCTGTAAGGACAATTAGTTGGTAAACAAACAACTTATTCTTATTTTGTGCACAGTGGAGACCTAAACTTTCAGAGCTTATGGATAATCATTCTTTTTAGGATACCAAAATCCAAGAATATATATAAATTCTAAACTTAAGCAGGTCAGTAACTATAGTGTATTGTTACAATGTGTCCAGGAGAATGCTACACAACAGCATATAACTCAAGTCAGATCTTCCAAATTCTCCCTTCCTCTGACCTGCAACCTCCACTCTCACCTATTTTCACATCCTGGTGTTTCTTTGAAATGTTGACTTCCCTTTGTGAGCCATAAACAGTCCTGTTTTTCTGTTGACAGCCTCTGTATGAGCTTCTGGCAGCGAGGGATTATGGGAGCTGAAATTGTTGTCTAACGCACGGCAGAGTGCTGAATGCTGGGCTTTATTGTCAGTCCATTGCTGTAATGGAATAGCCAATCTCCAGCTCAAGCGTCTGTTCTTGTTTTCTTGTCCACACCTGGCGACAATCCCTTCTTTACCTTGATATTCACTGCCCTCTTCCTACTGACATGTGTCCCCTACCTTCAGACCCGATCCAATGCTCACCGAAGTCAACGGGAGTCTTTCTTTGGCTTCAATGGACATTGCATCAGGCCTTTTCCTGCACTTCCACATCACTGGTATATTCCCATTCGGCCACGTCCTGTCATCAATCCATGTGCTGAAGCTGTCTGACACTGCTTCACAGGTGCACCGTACATTCAGTTTAATCTCCACAGCTCCCAAGAGTGCAGAATTACCTCATGTCTTGCGTCCTTTCTGATCTTGGACTATTGCCATTTTTCACCACGAGAACAGGTCGATTCCTCCATTTTTAATTGGCATAAATTCCTTTGACTTTTGCTGAACGTGGGTCACCTGTCGCCTCCTCTCCCCCGCAGTATTCCCTAGGTGGCTGCAAACAGTCACTCACCAATGGGAATAGCGTTCTCTTTCTCTCTCTCTCTCACCAGCTTTTCTTTTTACTAGGATGCTGCCCTTGTGAATGTGTTACCCTCACAACCAAACAGGGAACCTGCCTTGGTTTCTGTAAGCTTTCTGATTTATATTTTGAAAGTCTTTGCTGACAATTCCTTGTTCCTGTTATTCGGTGAGTGCTCAGAGAAGGACAAAGTGCCCTATCTCCCATTTTTCTCTAAGCCAGCCCTTCTCAAACTGTGGGTCGGGACCCCAAAATGGGTCGTGACCCTGTTTTAATGGGGTCGCCAGGGCTGGCGTTAGACTTCCTGGGGCCTGAGGCTAAAGCTGGAGCCAAAGGGCTTCAAGCCCTGGATGGCAGGGCTCAGTCTTTGGCTTCAGCCCGGGGTGGCCGGGCTCAGGTTACAAGCCCTTGGGCGTTGATCCCCACCCCTCGGTGGTGGGACTTCGGTCCCCTTTCCTGGGGTCATATAGTAATTTTTGTTGTCAGAAGGGGGTCACGGTGCAATGACGTTTGAGAACCCCTGCTCTAAGCAGTTTTAATGCAGACCAGTTTAACTCTTCGTTTGAGCAGAATGCATTTGCCATAAATGGCAAAAAACAAACAAACAAACAAACCAAAAGTACCTTCAGTTTCTGATGGTGGTGTCTACTTGCATGTATTCAAGGTAGAAACTGTGATCAGCGACTGGCTCTAATAATTGTATGTGCATAGATTCTTTTTTACCTCTTCCCCTGAGTTGGCTTTACATTCTGTGGCATTGTAGTGACTTTCTCTTAGCCATTCTCAATGGGGCACTGATGCCAAGACAGCAGATCTGCTCTCTAGCTGTGGACAGATGCACATCCTCCTCATGATATTAATCCATAAGTCTTTGGGGGAAATTGCACAGCTTCTGGAAACACGATCCCATCCCATCTTGGGCACAGTTTGAGGATGGTTAGCCAATTTTTGGGGTGCTTTGAATGTCTCTGGAATCTTAGCATTTTCACTGCTCCCAGCATCGCACCCTCATTAGATGTTCTGATGCATTCATTGGCCTTATCCAATGGAGAAGGAAATGCTGATGGGACTTGATCCTTCTTTGCTGACCCTTTGTAAATACAACTGCTCAGAATATTGGCTCCCTCCTTTAATGATTTTTCTGACGGTAATAGACTTTCATTTCCTTCCACTGGAGTCTTAATAGTAAGTACTATAGTAACGTAGATGCACAAAACAAAGGCTTCTTCATGATACTCATACTTCATAGTTTCACTAGACACATGTAGGTGGTTTTGTCCATCTTCTTCTCATTCTCCAGAAGCAACATTCACTGCTGATGTAGGTGGATTAATGTCATTGAAATCAATGGAGCTCAGGTGATATCATTTACTGGTTGTTTTGTTTTACCTTGCAGTAAACCTTAAGGTGCTTTTATACATCACCAGCACATGACTGCATTTATTCAGAGAGGTCTATCCGCTCATGGTGGTTGCAAGATAACAAGATCTTGCCGTTAAGTTTGCATTGAATTAGTCATTGATTAAGTAGCATGGCTGTGAATATTGCTGTGGATAGTTATCATTCTCCTTAAGCACATCTATCTTTTGAATCCCCGGACTTGTTAGATCACTCTTAGGACATCCTTGTATCCTTCAAGGTCTCCTACGTCATCCGTGACTGCATGACTGTTTTATTGGTGGTCAGCGATATTTAAAAAGGCCTTAATGTACCTTTGTCCATATGCTGGGCAGTTGTGATTCCAGTTTTCATATGCTGTATGTTCACTGAATCATGCTACCCACGCAGGCCTGGAGGCTGGTGTCTTTCTACTGCCTCTGGTGCTCCTTTGGTGGAACCTGAACCTCTCCAGGGCCTTCAATTTTTCTGTCATGGGGCAGCTCAGCCAGCTTTCTTATTTGGAGGTATTTACTCAGGGTCAGCCTTGCTACACTTAAATTCTTCTCTCTGCCACATACAATCCTCTTTCTGATCCATAGCTGATAGTGCCAAGTTGCATGAAGACAACAGACATTTCAGTTTGGTAACACAGAATCATAGGGTTAGGAGGGACTGCAAGGGTCATTAAGTCTAACTAACCCCTGGCCAACATGCAGGCTTTGTTGCATCTAAACTATCCAAGACCGATGGCTATCCAGCCTTCTTTTGAAAACCTCCCCAGCCTGCTCCATTGCCCCACTGTTCTTACAGTTAGGAAGTGCTTCCTACGATTAAATCTAACTCTGCTGTGCTGGAGTTTGAACCCATTGCCTCTTGTCTTGCCCTTTGTGGCAAGAGAAAACAACTTCTCTCCTTTTTTTAAGGCAGCCTTTCAAGTATTTGAAGATGGCTGTCATGTCCCCTCTGAATCTCCTCTTTTTTTCAACTAAACCTACCCTGTTCCTTCAGCCTTTGGGCATATGGCTGCATTCCATCCTTTTCATCATCTTTGTCGCTCGCCCCTAGATTCTTCCTTGTTTCTCTACATCCCTTCTAGACATTGGTGATCAAATCTGAACACAGTAATCCAGCTGAGGCCGAATCAGCACCAAACACAGTGGCATGTTCACCTTTTATGACTTGCATTCCATGCCTGTTAATGAAACCTAAAACTGCATTTGCTTTTTTTTTTTTGCAACAGCATCACATTGCTGACTCATGTTGAGGTTGCGATCCACAACCACTCCCAGGTCTTTCTCAGCAGTGCTGCTGCCAAGCCACTCTCCCCCCCCACCCCCCTCTGTATTTGTGCATTTGGTTTTTTTTCCTAAGTGTAGCACTTCACATTTGTCTTAGTTGAATTTTATCAAGACCCCTCTGTATCTTAGCTCTGTCCTCCAGAGTGTTCGCAACATCCCCTACCCCAGCGTTGGGTCATCTACAAACTGTGCTCTCTCTTCCTACATCCAGGTCATTAATAAAGACGTTAAATAACATCGGACCCAGAACAGATCCCTTTGGAACCCCGCTTGAGACTTCCTTCCAACCTGACATCATTCCATTAATAGTTACTCTTTGTTTGTGGTTGCTTAACCAATTATGTATCCACTTAATGGTAGTGCCTCCAAGCCTGCTTTTCTCCAGCTTCCTGATCAGAATGTCACCTGGGACTTGCTGCAGTCCAGGAATATTATGAACATGCATCGATTGGCTCTTCTTGAGGTTGTGTATAAAATATACCTCCCTCCTCTCTATTACTGTACTTGGGCAACAATGTCCTACTCACCTTCTGACCTTTCACCAGTCTAGGAACAAAATAAATGTTACTTTCATGTTTTTATTTCTGCCCCCAGGTTAGCTCTGTATACTGTTAAGATCCATTGTTAGCTCCTTCCATTTTTGCCATGGGAGCTTTGTTTGGAAATCCAGATATTTTGTGGTTATTATCCATCCAGGCTGTCTTCTCAGCATAGGACTAATCCAAAGTCTTTGAAGCCAGTGGAAAGACTGAGGGTAAAATCCTGGACCCACTGAAGTCAGTGACAAAACCTCCATTGACTTCTATAAAGCCAGAATTTCACCCTGTTTTACTTCCATGAGCTTTGGATCAGACCATCTGCTTCTTTTATTGTCCTTCAAATGGTGCTTTTCTTTTTCTTGCTCTCGTGGCAGATGTAGTTGGGGATTGGTCCTGCTTTGAGCAGGGGGTTGGACTAGATGACCTCCTGAGGTCCCTTCCAACCCTGATATTCTATGATTCTATGATCGCCACCATGTTTCATGCGCTTAGGGCTGATTTGCAGTGTAGACAGGAACCTATTCGAGTTCACATTTAATTGCTTTTAGTCAGCATAATGCTTCAGCTGCTGAGTAACTCAACCCATTTTCTCCAGTACTCCTCCCGATGTGACTTCGGTTCATTTCCTTACACTTTCCCTAAACACTGCCCTCCTGCAATGCTTAGCCAGCCCTCTGGGATCTGTGCAGATCACTCCAACTACGGAGCAGCTTTATTTGCAGCCTTAGGCTGCTGCGAGAGCCGCTGCTCAGAAACGTGTCAGAATAAGTTCTTAAATAAAAAAAGCCAAGCAAAAAAAACCAACAAATCCTGTTCCAGTCTATCCTGACCTTAGCACTAGTCAGTACAGACCTGGCAACCCAAAGCTCTGTCTACTCTCTCCTTTCAATCCCTTTAAATAACTTATTTCTGTAAAAATCCTCGGAAGGTCCCTTTGCCTCACTGAACACTGTCAAAAGCAGCTGCCCATTGTCCACACAATATTTATTAGGTTTCCCCTCAGAGTAAAATGTTCACAACTGAGCTGAGCTGACAAGAGAAGCATCAATATTGGGGCTCCCTTTTCCTCATCTTCCACTCAAGTTGACTATAGCAGGAAATAAAATAAAAACTGACTTTGCTTACTCAGGACTAAGTTGTGTTATTGCCACCAAACCTGCCGTGAGGGGCAGTGCGCTCAGACAGACAGTAGCCCAGCTCCTGCAAGGTGTTGAATTCCCTCTGCGATGTTTCCAGGGGCAACACAGTGGGAAAGCGTGCAACATCTGCTCCAATAGGACCGCGCCAGGCAGGGGGAAGGGTGAGCAAAGCTTCAATTACAGCGCAGCATGACTGCAGTTTGGACGCCACTGCAATACAGCTTGTCTGCTTTCCACCGAAGAATATGTATGTGTGTGTGTGTGTGTGTGTGTGTGTTTGTGTGTGTTTGTGTGAAATTAAGACACACGACAGTGACCAAGACTCAGGCATACACAGCGGTTTGGGAGTACATGACAGCTCTTGTACAGAGCTGCTCTGGGAAGTTGCGGGTGCTATTACCCAATCACTGCAGAGTCTATGGACACTTCCTGTTCTTTTTGCCTCTGCTTAGACTGTGACAGAAGCAACCTTCCCCCAATCCAAACTCAGGGCCTGGTTCTCACGGCACATTGAAGCCCCCTCATGGCACTGTGGCCATATAAAGAGGCCTATGGGTAAATAAGAATCGGCCCCTCAGTCTTTAGAGTAAGCTGCCTGACTTGAGTTGATACAGTGCTGTTATGCCTGCTCGATAGCCAGAGATTTACAGAGTTACAAACACACACACACACACACACACACACACACACACGCACAAGTTAATACAGCTGTGCTGACTGACATCAGCTGAGAATCTGGGCTGTCTTGTCTGCTGCTGACTCACCATTTGCTGCAGCAGTGGGAGTGTTCTCTGAACAGTTTCTGTTCCATTCTATGCATCCGATGAAGTGAGCTATAGCCCACAAAAGCTTATGCTGAAATAAACTGGTTAGTCTCTAAGGCGCTCTAAGTCTTCCTCGTCTTGTTTATGGACAAAGCTGCTTTCTTTGTTTGTGGAAAACCATCTGTCCCTAAAGCAAATGGCATGGGGTGTTCTGTCAAAGCTTAGAAGAACCGAAATGGGCAACCAAATTGCTTATCCTCAAGCCACTCCCCAGTGTCCTAGAATACCCAGCGTTGGCTGCAGGTTACCTGCGTGAAAGCCATCAGTGAGAGATGGATGAGGCAGCCAGGTTCTTCTCCCCATCCCTATGCGGTCCACATTTTAATAGATGACTTTTTTTGGAGGAAATATTAGATGTCAGCGTATTTTCAAATGACATTCACCCACTCTCACTGCTGCAGCAAGCGGTGAGTCAGCAGCAGACAAGACAGCCCAGATTCTCAGTCGACGTCAGTCAGCACACCTCTATTAACCTGTGTGTGTGTGTAATCTCTGGCTATCGAGCAGGCATGACAGCACTGTATCAACTCAAGTCAGGCAGCTTACTCTAAAGACTGAGGG
Organism: Sternotherus odoratus; assembly: GCA_032164245.1. Lineage (NCBI taxonomy): Eukaryota > Metazoa > Chordata > Testudines > Kinosternidae > Sternotherus > Sternotherus odoratus. The sequence goes on along the minus strand of JAVMKO010000007.1, from coordinate 3,786,801 downwards.
GCCGATTCTCATTTACCCATAGGCCTCTTTATATGGCCACAGTGCCATGAGGGGTCTTCAATGTACCATGAGAACCAGGCCCTGAGTTTGGATTGGGGGAAGGTTGCTTCTGTCACAGTCTAATCAGAGGCAAACGTCGGAAAAATGCGGGTGTAGGGGGAGGACGGGACAGGACAGGTGGGAGCAGATCTCAGAAGATGAGACAAGCAGGCTTCTCTTCTCTTGGGGAAAAGCAGGTTTCTGAAAAACCTGCACACAGCCTCGTTTTGAGACAGACTGACTATCCATTGTGTGAACCAAATTCTTGGTCACCAGGAATTCTTGGTCCCGCTGTATCTCTCAGTGTAGTGTTCAAAGTTCGATCCGATTGTTGTGATTTTCTTATCCCGCTCCCCACAAATGCCTTCATCACCCCCATCTCCCTCCCCCTCGTTAGAGAAACTGGGAGAAATGCAGTGAAGTTTGCAATTAGATTCAGTCTCTAAAGCCTGGCAGTGACTCACCTAATGATATTTTTTTCTTACGTTGTGATAAGAACATAAGAATGGCCGTACTGGGTCAGACCAAAGGTCCATCCAGCCCAGTATCCTGCCCACCAACAGTGGCCAATGCCAGGTGCCTCGGAATGAGTGAACCTAACACTTAAGGATCAAGTGATCTCTCTCCTGCCATCCGTCAACCCCCTCTGACAGAGGCTAGGGACACCATTCCTTACCCATCCTGGCTAATAGCCATTAATGGACTTTAACTTCCATGAATTTATCCAGTTCTCTTTTAAACCCTGTTATAGTCCTAGCCTTCACAGCCTCCTCTGGCAAGGAGTTCCACAGGTTGACTGTGCGCTGTGTGAAGAAGAACTTCCTTTTATTTGTGTCCTGTGGCACCTTAAAGACTAACTAAAGTATTGGAGCATAAGCTTTCGTGAGCTAATACCCACTTCGTCGGATGCAAGCAGTGGAAGTGTCCAGAGGCAGGTATAGATAAATAGTCAAGAATCAGGTACGAGGAAACAAGGTTAGTCCAGTCAGGCTGAACCAGCTTGTTATCTCAAATCAGGGAGGGTGGGGTATTCTTCTAGCAGCTGAATTGAAGGTGTGAACTTGGTGGGAGGAGAAGCTGTTTTTGTAATTAGCAAGCCACTCAAGGTCTTTGTTCAGTCCCAGATTGATTGTGTTAAATTTGCAAATGAATTGCAGCTCTGCAGTTTCTCTTAGCCCACGAAAGCTTATGCTCCAATACTTTAGTTAGTCTTTAAGGTGCCACAGGACTCTTTGTTACTTCTGCTATTCCAGACTAACACGGCTACCTCTCTGGGTCCTTTTATTTGTTTTAAACCTGCTGCCCATTTATTTCATTGGGTGGCCCCTGGTTCTTGTATTATGGGAACAAGTAAATAACTTTTCCTTCTTCACTTTCACAACAATGAAACCCATTGACAATTCCCTAATCATAACACAGCAAGACCTCACTGGGTCATGGCTCTGGGGTCTGGGTTAAAAATACAGTAAACCCTCGATTTAACGGACCCCTATTTAACGGACTTCGGATGCAACGGACAAAATTTCCCGATGCATCCGAAATCCGTTATTGGGGGCTGCCGGCTCCTGCCCCGGGGAGCCGGGCGGGAGCTGTCAACCCGGCTGCCCGGCTCCCCGCAGAGGGGAGCCGGGGGGCCGGGTTGACAGCTCCCGCCCGGCACCCTGCAGCGGGGAGCCCGGCGGGAGCTGTCAACCCCCCCCCAGGAGCCAGGCGGGCGGCGGGCGGGAGCGGAGAGGGGGGCGTTGACAGCTCCCGCCTGGCTTCCCGCTGCGGGGAGCCCGGCGGGCGGGCTGACAGTTCCCGCCAGGCTCCCCGCAGCAGGGAGCCAAGCGGGCGGGCTGACAGTTCCCGCTGGGCTCCCCGCACCGGGGAGCGAAGCGGGCGGGCTGACAGTTCCCGCCGGGCTCCCCACTGCGGGGAGCCCGGCGGGCGGGCTGACAGTTCCCCCGGGCTCCCCGCTGTGGGGAGCCCGGCGGGCGGGCTGAAAGTTCCCCCGGGCTCCCCGCAGCGGGGAGCCCGGCGGGCGGGCTGACAGCCCGGCGGGCGGGAGCGGGGGTGGGAGGGGTTTCACAGCTCCCGCCGGGCTCCCCGCTGCAGGGGAGCCGGGCGGGGGGGGGCTTTGACAGCTCCCGCCGGGCTCCCCGCAGCGGGGAGCTAGGCGGGCGGGCTGACAGTTCCCGCCGGGCTCCCCGCAGCGGGGAGCTAGGCGGGCGGGCTGACAGTTCCCGCCGGGCTCCCCGCAGCGGGGAGCCAGGCGGGCGGGCGGGCTCACAGTTCCCCCGGGCTCCCCGCTGTGGGGAGCCAAGCGGGTGGGCTGACAGTTCCCGCCAGGCTCCCCGCAGCGGGGAGCCAAGCGGGCGGGCTGACAGTTCCCGCTGGGCTCCCCGCACCGGGGAGCGAAGCGGGCGGGCTGACAGTTCCCGCCGGGCTCCCCGCTGCAGGGGAGCGGGGCGGGGGGGGGGGGGGGAGGGTTTGACAGTTCCCGCCGGGCTCCCCGCTGTGGGGAGCCAGGCGGGCGGGCTGACAGTTCCCACCGGGCTCCCCGCAGCGGGGAGCTAGGCGGGCGGGCTGACAGTTCCCGCCGGGCTCCCCGCTGTGGGGAGCCAAGCGGGCGGGCTGACAGTTCCCCCGGGCTCCCCGCAGCGGGGAGCCCGGCGGGCGGGCTGACAGCCCGGCGGGCGGGAGCGGGGGTGGGAGGGGTTTCACAGCTCCCGCCGGGCTCCCCGCTGCAGGGGAGCCGGGCGGGGGGGGCTTTGACAGCTCCCGCCTGGCTCCCCGCAGCGGGGAGCCCGGCGGGCAGGCTGACAGTTCCCGCCGGGCTCCCCGCAGCGGGGAGCCAGGCGGGCGGGCTGACAGTTCCCACCGGGCTCCCCGCAGCGGGGAGCTAGGCGGGCGGGCTGACAGTTCCCGCCGGGCTCCCCGCTGTGGGGAGCCAAGCGGGCGGGCTGACAGTTCCCCCGGGCTCCCCGCAGCGGGGAGCCCGGCGGGCGGGCTGACAGCCCGGCGGGCGGGAGCGGGGGTGGGAGGGGTTTCACAGCTCCCGCCGGGCTCCCCGCTGCAGGGGAGCCGGGCGGGGGGGGCTTTGACAGCTCCCGCCGGGCTCCCCGCAGCGGGGAGCCCGGCGGGCAGGCTGACAGTTCCCGCCGGGCTCCCCGCAGCGGGGAGCTAGGCGGGCGGGCTGACAGTTCCCGCCGGGCTCCCCGCTGTGGGGAGCCAAGCGGGCGGGCTGACAGTTCCCCCGGGCTCCCCGCAGCGGGGAGCCCGGCGGGCGGGCTGACAGCCCGGCGGGCGGGAGCGGGGGTGGGAGGGGTTTCACAGCTCCCGCCGGGCTCCCCGCTGCAGGGGAGCCGGGCGGGGGGGGCTTTGACAGCTCCCGCCGGGCTCCCCGCAGCGGGGAGCCCGGCGGGCAGGCTGACAGTTCCCGCCGGGCTCCCCGCAGCGGGGAGCTAGGCGGGCGGGCTGACAGTTCCCGCCGGGCTCCCCGCTGTGGGGAGCCAAGCGGGCGGGCTGACAGTTCCCGCCGGGCTCCCCGCAGCGGGGAGCCAGGCGGGCGGGCTGACAGTTCCCGCCGGGTTCCCCGCAGCGGGGAGCCAGGCGGGCGGGCGGGCTGACAGTTCCCCCGGGCTCCCCGCAGCGGGAACTGTCAGCCCGCCCGCCTGGCTCCCCGCTGCGGGGAGCCGGGGGAACTGTCAGCCCGCCCGGCGGGAGCTGTCAAAGCCCCCCTAAAACCTCTATATAAGGGACTAATTCGGGTGAGAGGGTGTCCGTTAAAGCCAAAAGTCCTGTTATTTAATGATTTAAAAAATTATTAAATAACGGACTTTCGGATTTAACGGACACCCCCTCGCCCGAATTAGTCCGTTAAATCGAGGTTTCACTGTATATACATATATAATCTTTTAAAGCCAGAAAAAAGGCTTGCACAGTTATACTATATAATGACAACTGCTGCTGGTAATGCCATCCTATGTTACATGTGATGCTCAATGATCATATGTAAAACACAGACACTATTTTATTAACAAAAACACCCAATAGAAATACATATATGCTGCATGATACCCAGTGCTAAAATGAGGCCACAGACCAGTAAGGGTTTTTTTTAAAAAGGGAGATCATAATATTCACAAGTGATACAGCCTGGGATAAACGGAGGAGAACTAATTCCTCTAGCTGGAACTAGTGTCCACTGACCTAAGTGCTGACATTGTAACACAGACACAGTATAACAAAATGTTACTGTACTTTGTTTTATGGCAGTTTATATCAACACACATACTTCAGTGTTATGCAAATTGGCAGAAAGCAATGAAAAGGACAGTGAACTAGTATGAAAATAGATACTGTGCTCTTCTGAACCACATCCGATGAAGTTAAGTGGTCATCATAATTTAGAAATTACATTAAATAGGATTCTGCATACAGCTATTGCCCAGAAATGCGAAAATACAAACAAACAGCATTATTTTTAATATCCAAACACCGAACCTTTAAATCAGAGTTGTTTTCAACACAAGCCCTCCAAAAGTTAACGAGTAAGACAGTGCCTCTTGCATAGAATTATATTGTCATTACAGTGTGTGAAGACAGTGCCTCTGACTCCAATCTCACTTACTCTTAAACTACAATAGTGTGACTCCACTAACTTCCATGGCATTACTCTGGATTTACAGTGCTGGGAGAGGAGAGCATGGTCCACTGTGGTGCATTTTAGTTTCAGATGGAGCAGATCCTCACCTGGTATTAACCTTTCACTGCTCCCTTGATTGAGTGATGAAAATTTACAACAGACAAGGATGTGCCCAATTGCGCTTCTCAATTTCCGTGCATATTTGACCAAAACCATGTGCTCTTCTGAATCAATTTATAGGACACCCCCCCCCACCCCTCTGCATTGTGCTAAGACTTTGCAAAGGACTGAATGTGGTGGGGGTTATTTTGAAATAATTCTGATTACATAAATGACATATCACAACGTTCCCAAAATATTTTTCTGTTATTTATTTACATTAGAGTAGCGTCAAAGAGCTTTAGGCATGGCCAGGAGTCCATTGGGTTAGGCCCTGTACAGGCAAAAAGACAGTTTCTGCCCCTTACAATCTAAGAATAAGACAAGAGATGGTGACAGACAGACATGTGACCCCAAGGCAACAATGTGACAATACTGGTCAATATAAAAGTAGTGAGTTCAGCACACCCCAAAGCCTAGCCATTGTCAATTTTTTTGTAGGCATTGCAGCAAGGCAGAATTTTATTTTACTTATCATCTTATTTGGCTGGTCTAACAACAAAAGTGGTACACACCTGGGAGACAGCAAGTGCTGTCTCCCCACGACTACAGACATTGAAAAACTCCAGAGACCACACACACCCTTCTGCAGTAGGTATCTCTGCACTCTATCAGCTTCTGTTTAAAAAAAAAAAAACAGAGCACATAACAGGAAAGAATTGAGTTGCACACCAGAAACAGGGCATTAGACAGCTAACGGAGTGTTACAAGATTATTTCACTCATGACTAAGCTGGTTTTGACTGACTTGGCCTTTCAAACACTTTACCATCAATAGTCATGAAATATTTCTTATTCATGCTGGGAGTTAAGTCACTATGCTCCGGAATGCAATGTTACAAACAGCGCCGGTGATGAACCTATAGTAACACGATTATGGCATTTGATTTTTATTACTAATGCCGCTGTTCAGTTTCCCAGTTTCATTTTAATTGGAGCCTGTGTTTTGCCCACTGCAGAAAGGAGTAGAAATTCCATCCTGAAACAAGCAACTACAACTCATCCTACAACTAGCAGACTGCTTGTAGGGCTGAGGGCATACAAACAGGCTCTGTCCTGTTGTCTTTACCCAAAACTTCAACCTGCTACGAAGATGTATGTATGCGGGGGGGTGGGGGGGTGGGGGGTGAGGGAGAGCTTCAAGCTATGTAATGTTTGAAACACTGAAATAAAGATAAATTCTCTCTAAATGTCATGAAGACATCAATGACCTCCTATGGTCACCTTAGTCCTAGAATAAAATGAACTGCAAAACGAGCCGGCCCAGACACAATTTCTACAAGATTTCATTTTGCAGGCAGACGGGCTTGTTTCTAAATAGCACATAATCTTTTGCAGCAAAATAGGTTACCGCACAGGAAGCATTACTGTGCAATTCCCAAGTCCTCTCGGTGCCTTCTCAGAGCCCTGCCCCTCCCTCACTCGTGAGTCTTCATTACATTGACTGCCAGGAGACACACAGCGTTGAGTGCCCGCAAAAATGCTTGCTTGGCTTGAACAGATTTTCAAAGGGAAAATCTGGAATCCATGCTCGTGGTGTGGGGTCATGCAGCTGTGCATAGGAGAGAGGGGTGGAACCGAGAGGATGCCAAATCTTTAGCCGTGCAACTCCCCATCCCACACCTTCCCCCCTTCAAAATGAATGCCAGGAAATACTAAGGGAGGGGAAGATTGTACTTAAATCTCCCCTGCTCCAGTTATTGCCACCTTATTCCTTGGTCTTCTCCTCCTCTCAACCTTTACTCCTGGGAAGGCTGGGCTAGTGTTTTCTACGCATTTATCCTCTCCCGCCACCATCCTTATTTCTCCTACACTCGTCTCTGACTCTGTGCCATCAGGCGCAGTGTGAGCAAGGATGCTGGTGCAAAGGCTCTACTGGGGGAGAGGGGCGAGCCTCAGGCTGGGGAGAGCAGGGTGGCAACTGGTGGCAAGCCTGCGGGAGGGGGAAGTGCATTTGTGCTCATCCGGTCTGTAGCCGGCATCATCAGCTCAGCTGCCCAGTCTCTGGGGTAGATTAAGGCAAGTCGGAGCCCTATACAACACCACAACACATGGCCCCAGTCTGGTGCCATAGCTCCACTTGCTTGGGGTGGTAATGGCAGGGCAACCTCTCTCCCTTCCTGCAAAGCCTGGGACAGCAGCATAAGTCCACCTCCTTCACTGGCCATCCAGAGTCCGCTGCTGGGGTGCAGTTGGTGAAGCTACCACAGAGCAACGGGTCTTGGAGTTAACACCCCATTGAGAGTCACGAGGCACTTTCCCCTCACAGAGCTGTTTTCCCAGGTTCTCTGCAGACATCGCTACAGCTGTAACACTCAGGTCACATTGACGAGTTTTTCTTCACAACCACAAGGACTAGAAACCAACTTTTTTGCCTAAATGAAAGCTGGGACTCTGATGTAATCACGACTCCAGCAGCTAAGGGGCCCTAGGTATTGGCCAATAAAACGTATGCCTGGATCCAACCCTGGCCAGTCAACTGGTGCAAAAATGAAGGCGTTTTTTAAAGCCAGTGGACTAATTCCCCAGCACAAGTCTATATTTGAAGAGAGTCTTTCATTGGTGATGTAGCAGGGGCTCCTGCTACGTACATGTAGCCAAAAATAACGGAGTGGAACTGCATTGTAAAAGTGCTTTAATTGCATTTGACACTGCCCACTAATTCCTTAATTTCATTAGGCTCAAGGCGGATGACTCAGAGCAATGTGGAATAGCGATGAAGGGAATGCAGCAGGATGCAAAGAGGGGGAGGAGGAATTTCTCCAGCAGCAAGTGAATTGCTCAGTGGTGAGCAGTCCTGCTTAATGTTTCTTCTTCAGCTCGACTCTTACTGCCGGCAATTTCCTGTGCAGCTGCCCACTGAAGGGAGAGATGATGGCAATTTTCAGGACCAAGCACTCTAATCTCTTTGATTGAGACCAGAGACTAGTGTCCTTTCTTTAGAGGTCCCGATTCACAGAACGAAATACAAAAGGGAAGACGCTAAATAGATTCCTCGTAGGTTTTAACCAAAGGGCACGCTGTTCCATCAGTCCCAGATCCACATCATCTGGCCTGAATCTGCATTGACGCTAAAGCCCCTTTATGGGGCAGAGCAACGTAAAAGCCCCTTGGCGTACATGAGAATCAGACTCTACGGCTCACTGAGAGCAGGTGCCTACATACCTTGGAAATCAGGGCCTGAATGTTTATCTATTGCATTTGCAATGGTAAACGGTGTTGGCAAAACACTCTATCCCTCCAAGCAACTCCATAATGACTATGGGATTTATTTATGGGAGTTGCAGACATGAGCTTTTCACAGAGAGGAGCTAGGAACTCAAGGTTGTATGGTTCATGGTGCTAGAAACCAACAGTGTTCACCATCAAACTGACAAGAGTACAGTCATCCTACACAATTCCTGATGCAATTACCCCCAGATCATTTCTCCTGCTAGATACCCACAATTATGATTATTTTGATTACAGCCCAGCCTGAAGGCCTCGCCTGAAACCATGGCCCCATTGTGCCAGGCCTGTACAAACACAGACCAAGAGGATGGACATTGCCCGGAAAAGCCTACTGTATGAACAGACAGGAGTGGTAAAGGGTAGCTATCTCGGTGCAACGTTCCTCCCTATGAAAAGGGTAATGCACAACCCTGCTCTGAGCTGCCATGTCCTAGACTCTGACCATGTGTGGTGTCCTGAGAGCAGTGGCCCTGTCCCCCTCGAGGCTGGGTTAGTTATCACGCTTACTGAATTCACTTTGGAGACTGACACGCATCAAGGAACAGCTCCATTCATGTGGACATTTCCTTAAATGCATCCCTTCACAATAGAGCCAGTCAAGTTCCCGGGGGAGAGACCAGTTGGGTTCCCAGATCAGACAGCCTTTGTGCATTCGCACATGTCCATTAAAGACAGACTTTTTCAGTGCCAAACATTTTTGTTCTCTCTCTGCCCCAGCTGGGTTCAGATGTCTACTTTGTCCTTGGCGTCCTTATTCTCGTAAAAGAACTCTCATTTTCCTTAATGGCGGAGTTCTTTAAAGACCTATCACACAGCAGGAGTTGGGCAAACAGGCAGTGGAAAGCATGGAAACAGGTCAGCTAATTTGACAGGCCTCTTTGGTACTTGCCTTTTAGTGCAAGCAAACTAATATGCAAAACTTATAAAGGCAACAGCAAGAATTTTAAATCTAGATGGATGAGGAAGGCTTTGCCACAGAAATAATGAATGGTTTGTTAATGTTAATGAGAACATCTCTGTCTGATTTCGTGTCTCTTGCCTGAGAAATAAATGCTTGCGTCCTTAGAATTACCATGCTCTGAAAAGTTATCAGTGTGTTTGCCTGAATTGCAAACACATTATTTAATATATAATATTCTATATAAATTGTAGAATTTCTGTGCGAGACCGTTATGCTGCAGTGATGATGCGTAGGCTCTCAGAGTCAGGCCCTTAATGGCTTTCTGGAGCAGTCAGTCCTACATGTGTGTTCACAGAAAGGCAGGGCTGGCGGGGACCTCAAGAGGTCATCTAGAGTCCAGCCTCACGCACAGAGGAAGGACCAAGTATACCTGCCCTCCATTTCTATCGTTCCATACTGAGTGCTGAAAACACAGATATAAGACCTACTGCTCCAGAAAGCAGTTCAAGGACCTATTTTGGGAGTCTTAGAGTCTATATTAGTCTTTGCACAGGTTAGCTGCACATCCACACTTTACATGCACGTCTAAGTGCAAATGTATTTGGTTTCCTAAAGGCATAAATATGCTTTGCCTCCTTTTCTTTCCCTTTGGTGAACCATCATGCCGTACGTTTCCACACCCAGAGTCTCCTGCTGGTGCAATCCAGGTCAGGACTCCTATGCAGCTTCTACGGATGTAATGATGATGAATAACAATTCCAAGACAAACCAGGGGGTAGAGGATCAAATTTTGCTGAGTCTATTTTGGGAATCTATTTCCTCCTTGGACTTCGTCATTCATGACTTTAAACAGAAGAGTAACTCCTGTGTTTGGGGAACCAAGAATCAGGGCACTGCTTCATTACAGAGGATTTTCCAGGCAACCAAACAGAAGGCAAACTTGTAATGATTTGATGTTGGGGTCAACATGTGTTGTTTCATTTGCCAATACAAATCACGGCAATCATTCTTGGTAAAGCCAAAGACAGCTCTTCATTCTTTCCTCTTGGGCTAAATGGGTAAGTTCCAATAAAATCAGTGTCTTTAGAATACAAGGATAATGCGATAGTGTCTTCATTTCTAAAAATGAGGTATCACATTTTCGGTAAGGTCTTAATTGGGAAGAACATCTTTTCCCAAACATTCCCATCTTAAGCCTGAGTTAGAATGTGGGGAGCTTTTAATTCAGGTGGGTGTTGGATTATTTGTGCTGCATACAGTAGACTCTCGATTATCCAGGATTGGATTAACCAGGATGTGCATTAACCAGGATGTAAAAAAATATATATGTAACTCGCATGGCCGGCTCTGGCTGTGTTGCCTCCCCAAGCACAAAACAAACAAACAAACAAAAACACAACAACCACCCTACCAGGGCACATGGCAGCCAGTGAACCAACACCCCCTTCCCCCCGGCGCAGGACGGCTGGAGAACCAACCCTCATCCCTATTTCCTATGGATGGTGATTATCTGGGATTTTATTAAGCAGGATTAATATTTTTCCTATCAACCTGGATAATTGAGAGTCTACTGTATTATCAGCCCTGGATTTGCAAATGTCTTGGAATCTGTTTATGTAAAACCAATTAACATGCTTCCAAGTATATATGTTCTGATCCAGAGAGTTTGAGACCTGGGTGGTTCATGGGGATGATGTACAGAAAGCTACCTGATCACTTAATGCTGCTTCTCCTCCTCATTTCCATCTGCTAATGCACATTCAGCTCAAGCAAAAAATATATGAAAGCATTTTCCTAAACTTTTCCATGTTGTTGCTGTAGCTGTGAGTTTCACTATCCTGGCTGTAACCACAGCTCTAACCATTAGGCACACTTTGCTCCTACAGCTAGATCAGAACCCAGGAATTTTGGTATCCGACATTCCTCTGCTGTCCAGCAGAAAGCTGTGTAACTCACTAGTAAAGAAGTTATAAGGTACGCAGTGAATGAGGCAGGGACCTGCATGAAGAGCACGGGCAGTCTTCTGACCATCTTTACATGCGCTAGACACTAGATGGGGTCAAAGAATAGGTTAGTGTAGTTGTGAGCATTCAGCATAACCCATGACTGAAGTCAATGGGAGCACTGGGTTCTCATTATACCTGAAAAATCAGGTCATATCAGGGTTGGAAGGGACCTCCAGGAGATCATCTAGTCCAACCCCCTGCTCAAAGCAGGACCAATCCCCAACTAAATCATCCAACAGAGTTTTGCCCCATATCCGTAAATGGCCCCCTCAAGGGACTGAACTCACAACCCTGGGCTTAGTAGGCCAATACTCAAATCACTGAGTTATCCCTTCCACCCATCTGCCAAGGTACTGTTTGAGAGGCCCAGATGAGGTCCCTCTCCCCAGCCCTCAAGTAGTCTGGACCTCTAGCTCCAATCCCAATAACTGCAAACAGATCACAAAACAGGTTGATCTGATTCACACACAGCATGAAAACAGCCTTGAAACAGGTTTAATATAATCTGTCAATGATGGCCTGATGTGCAGCAAGACACAGTTGTTCCTCATTTCTAATATTTGTCATACACTGGCAGGCTTGGACGTTGAGAACACTGGTTAGGGGCTGTGACGGTGAATGGGAAGATGCGGTCTACACTATGAAAGGTTGAGAACCCCGGTGAACCCCTGCAATGCCGCATTGCAGTTTGACCACCAGAAGCACTTACAGATAACAACATAACTCGTGGTGAAATTTTAGCTTCCCACTCTAGCTGTATGGACATCACACTTTATCTTTCATCATTGTAATGGTCCTTATGGGCCACTGTACTGACATCAGTGGGATTCCTCTGGATTTACACAAATGTAATTCCCATTTGAATCTGGCTCAGAAGGGAAGGGCGAAGTACATTGGATGTAATTCCCGTTACCATTCACACCACTCCTTTTCATTCTGAAAGTTTTATTAATGTGGATGACCTGCTTCGTGTCCCTTCTGGAGCAGAGCGATTACTTAACTGAGTCAAACCCAACTGCCCTAGGAAAGGTTTCATCTCTCATGCTAGAAGAACTGAAGGTGAAACAATTGATCAAAATGAGCTTATTTTTAAGAGTATGTTTATCACGAGAGCTTGGCTTAACTTTCATCAAAAATGACCACACAATGTTTAACAGGTGGTGCTAATAAAGCTCTTGGTTTGGATCATTAAAGCCAGAAAGAACCTTTCTGACAATCTAGCCTGACCTGCACAGAATAGGCCAGACACCTCTTGAAACAGAGATATAGGAAGAGATAAAAACATTTCTGTGATCTGGCACATTATATGTGTGTGAGTATGTGTGTGTGAGAGAGAGATGGGAAAACGAAATCCGCAAGTCATCAACTTTGGGTCATTTGGGGGGCTGTTTATTGCCAGGGAAGTAATAGTAATTTCCCATGGGAAAAATCTCATTTTGGAAAAGGTGCAGAAGGTTGGGATAATTTTTGAATTATCTTAAATGTTTTGGAAATGTTCTAGAGGGTTTTTTTAAAAAGACATTTGTAACATTGCCCAGATCTTCCATCAGTACCAGGGATGTTTGTGTGTAAAATCTATGGGTGATTATATTTTCCTACAAGCAAAGTACAGGCTTCCTAGAAATAAGGAGGGATATTTAAAGAAAAAAAAAATCAGGCCTGAGGAACTACCTATACAATGAAATCAATAAAAATCTCTTACTGAAATTAACAAAATCATGGTCCATTAAAATCCAGGTACACGAAAATGCTAGCATGTTGAGCCTCAGGTTCCAAGAATGGTGTAGTCTCCATTGCTGATCTCAAGCATTTCAAAATCATGATATTAGCATAAACATAAGATTAAAAAAAACATTTAAGATCTTTTTATTTCCTATTGGGTTTTTTGGAGCCTCACATTTTCAAGCTTTTGTCTGCAGTCATGAGGGCTAGACAATAACTTATTTTTAAATGAAAGTTCAGATTTTCACATAGCAGGATTCCGGGTGCTGGGGCGTTAGAAAAACACCATAAATATTCTGAAAGTCATGATAAAATTGTGAAAGTTGTCCATATTGCAAGTTTTGGGGTTAAATTTGGACAGAATTTAGGATCCAATCTTCATTGCTTATTGTTAAAGGGCTGCTAGAAACAAAAAGCCAATTTGGCTAGAAAAGATTTTCATGATCGTTCATTAAAGCACTTATTTTTTAACAGCTTTTTTTTTTAGCCATATATAAAACAGATAGCTCTTCTTGGAAGCTCTCTTAATTAAATGTCTGAGGAGGACAGTTAATCAATAGTCATTAGCAGTTTTTGAGAACAGATGAACAAATCACGAGCCCACCGGTACAAAGGGCTAAACTGCTTTCAATTCCCACTGCAGCCCAGGCAAGCTGAGAGGACTCGACTGGGCCCAAAACGCTGACGAGATTATCTGGGGAAAATGCAGTGATTTGCTTCCGAGGGAAGAACTTCGAACCCCATCACCATCCTGGTGCAGGGAGAAAGGAACCCACAGGAAAGGGAAAACTTTGCTGGGAAACAATGGGTGGTTCCCTTGACTGACTGACTCCTTCCGGAAATGGACCGGGCTTCTGTGGGCAGCACCGGTACTACAGGAGCAACACAAGAACGGGCCTTTTCCATCATGTTCTAAGGGCCAACATTTGTAAAGGTTTGAGGTGTCTACGGATGCAGATAGGCACCGAGACACCTAACTCCCTTTGGTGGTTAAAAATATACCTTTAATAATCTGCCCTGCCCCCCTCCCCCAGCCCCCCTCTGAAGGAGTAGAAGGTGCAGAGAGCGAGCATTCATGCTGATCGAAGCAGTATTATTCACAAGTGAACTTCCATTCTGAAATCGGCTGGTCACAGGAGGTAGCAAGCTACATGCACTGACTGATGCACCAGTTCCCTCCGGGTCCCAGCAGCTTGCCTGAGAAGCCACCGCTCACCTGACTACCATGCCCCTGAAACCAGTGCTACTTATTCTCAGCACCCCTTGCAGGCAAAGTGGGGAGAAGGATTTGTCCCCAGGCATTTAAAATCCCGGGGGAAATCCCCTTCCTCTTTGATGACTATTTGAGAGAAGATTTCACACCTGAACACAGATTCATGTGTTGTTCTGATCTTCAAGCCCAGGATCAGACTTGTCACAAGTAGAATCATGGAATTCGAAGGGACCGCAAAGGTCATCTAGCAGCTCACGCTGAGAGACAGACACAAAGAAATGGAAAACCCCCAGACATCTACATTGGCATAGAGCAGAGCAGAATAGGCAACTCCACCCAAAGAAACACTCATTTATACCCATGCTGAAACTGACCCTATGTCCCCCCACAAGTCCTGTAACGCAGGCTCTGAGTTTGGGCAGATACGGAGAGGAGGGGTGGTAGCACTGAGAATTTTGCATGTTACGTAGCCTTAACTAAGGGTGGTCACACAAAATGAATTTGCAGCCATGCCTCTGTTCTGTTTCATACAGGATTATCCAGGTTTAGGGCTCGTTGGCACATTATCTGCAGAGCCCTGGGCTGGAGGTTACTCGGAGCCGTTCTATCCCTGGGGCAGCTCACCTGATGCTGTAGGCATAGAACATTCTTCTCGGGGCACTGAGCCCTCTCTGTTCCTTGCCCACATTTGCATAGGGGCCACTCACAATCTAACCCTTCTACCTCAATTTGCATCTAACCCTTCTACCTCATTTGCATAGGGGCCACTCACAATCTAACCCTGCATAGGGGCCACTCACAATCTAACCCTTCTACCTCATTTGCATAGGGGCCACTCACAATCTAACCCTTCTACCTCAATTTCCCCCTGGGTCTTGGATTACTGCACTACTCCACTTCCTGCACATGTGGGTGGAACGTTAACTCCACCCCTTTCCCAACCTGTCAGCCAATTCAGCCCTGCGGGCAGAGACGGGGTGCGGGTGGAGGGAGGGAGAACCAGGAAATTAAATTGTGATTCGTTTGAGCTCCTGGGACAATGCAAATACCCACTGGCCCTTGCAAAGGGCTTGTGGCAGCTCTGCAAATAGCCCTAACGAGAACCAGCATTGCCGGAAGGCCAACGCAGGAGTTACACATGGAACTGCATTTTATTCTGTGCAGTTATAAAGCCATGCAGATCTGTAAGATACGAGTCGAGTAAATCATTCAGAATGAAGGCCTGTTAAAACTGAAGTTTTGAAAGAAATGGCTGTTTTTCGGCCCCTGCCAGTTTGTTTAATTTCCCCTAAAACTGGCAATCAACTGGAAAAAATAAAGCGGGTGCAGTAGAATTCTCATTTACCAGAGAGCTCTCCGCTATCCCTGAAGATGTATTAAACCTTAAGGCGTGCTATCTGCTAATGTCTTATACTTTTGGATTGGCCATTTGTGGTTAGACTAAGCGATAGCATGCCTTTTCTGAGCCCAGCACAATGGAGAAAGATTGTCTGCTAGTTGGCAAAAAAGTTGAACTGAATTACGCTGGGAAACATGAAACAGCACAGAATTTTTTGAAGCAAAAGTAAAACTAGTCACATTCGGTATCTATGGTCTTTCATTTAGCGGAAGAAACAGATGAATAATAGATGTTCCCTTGGAAATGCTCTGTTCACTCTTAGTGGAAATCAGGCAAGGGCAATACATTAACTGTAGTCAAAATTATTCTATTTAATCTTCATAGTGATATAGTAAGTTTAGCCTTGTAAAAGGCTTTCGGTTTTTTTGCACAGAAGACCTTAAATCTGTACATGAAAGGAGGCCTTCCTCGTGTCTCCTGACAATAGCTAACGAGTCTCTAGCATCAGTGTCTTCTGTGGAAGTGTCAGATAACTAGGACATGATCTAAGGCATGCAGATGATACAATATACCTCCACTACATTTCACGATGCGGGAACCTCTTTAAAAAAGCCGTCAATATACTAAATAGAGAGACAGTCAATCAATCACAAATATCAACAACAGCAGCAGGATGATAAACTGTTGTTCACTAAGAATGTTTTAGGTTATGGCTACCAGATCTCCAGGCAGAGGCTGGGACTCTGGGAAGTAGAGAGAAAACGGAGCTACAGCGCTCAACATTCAGTCTACAACTTTCTCACTATCTTTCTGATATTAAGATTTAATATCTGCAAAACACCACACTACTCCGGAAGATCACACTTCCAAACAGTAGCTGGTGCTTGGATGTCCAGAGTATGTACTAATACTTTTGCATTCTGGTCTACAACTGTGGTTACCTTACAGGGCCATTATCCTCTGGGGACACTGCTACTAATAAACCCAAACAAATAGCCTCTAAAGCCTAATTTTTAAAATGGTCTTATGTATTCCTTCCACTGTATTATCCCCCCAACCAAAACACACCACTCGGTCAGCTGAAAAGTGAAAGGTTCAGATAGAGTTTTGTTTCAGTGTGAGTTGAATCCAAACCAGATGTGTGGGATTACAGAGCAGTGGTTTGCTTCTAAAGGGAGCAAGGGAAGATGTGCTTTGTTGTTTTGCTTTTTAAATGTATATGATGTTTTGCTTCGTATTGTAGATATGACAGCACTTTACAAAACATGCAGCATGGAGTTCTATCACTTCCTTCCCCCGCAAGGGAAGATGTTTTGACAAAAATCTCCTGTTTCCTTTCCTTAGAAACCTGGTTTATTCTTCCAGCACTCCCAGAGGCACAGCATGGACACGGGGTGTGACTTGGTAACGGCGCATCCGCTAGGACACCCATGAGTAAAAACGGCATCAAATTAGGGCAAGTCTACACTACCGTGCTGCATCTTCCCCAGACGCGCTATGCCAACGGGAGTGTGTCTCCTGCCCACAAAGTGCGGTGTGGACACCACTTTAAGTCTCTGTAAGTTATGTCACTCGGGGGGAGGGGCTGTCGTTTTCGTGTGGCGTGGCCCATGGTGCTCACTAGTGTGTCAGGGCAGTTTGCAGACATGTCAGCCCGGCCGTCTCACCTGCTCCCCGGCTCCCATACAGCAGCCTGCACTCCCACCCCCTCCAGCACTACATGGAAGGGGCACCCAGCATTATCTTAGGAACGATGGGAATAGTGAATCCACCTCCACGCTCGGGCACAAGATGGGTTTGCCACCCCGCAGTGTATAGGAGGGCACAGTGGGCATCCGTCCTTCCATTTTGCACGGCTCCCTCGTGGTGCATCTCAGCATGCACCACTGATGCCCTCGTGTGTCCCTCGGGGCCACAGAATAGGCCGTCTGTACATGCTGTAACATCTCTATTGTTTGGGTGAATAGCTAATTATAATTACAGAGTTCATTAATGGGAGTAGGGTTTTCCGAGTCAAAACTGAGCCATGAACTTGGCACGTTTATGTTTTTACTAGTAGTGGACAGTAAAGCAATAATTTGGGGCTCAGCTGTGCCGTTTAGACATCGCCCTCTAGTGGGGTGGCTCGGAACTGCATTGCCCCAAGGCAGCATGGGACAATGGAACGAGGGAGGTGGGGACCCCACCTCCCAAAGCTACCCAGCACATGCGGGGTGGGGGGGAGGGGGGAAGTGTTGCTCCACCTGTTCAGTGGGCATCTCGCATTCCTCACTGAATACCCATACTGCTCTGCTCCCATCCCTCCCCACCGCCTAAGGATTGTCTTGCACTCCAGGAATCCCATAAGAGAGCTTCCCAGGTTTGAAAGGGGGGGGGGGGTCATTGTGCCCTGCCCTCACTGTGCCTCTGCAGAGCAATCCGGATAGCACCTCACAATATGCTCATGATCATCATCATTCTGCCCTTACACACAATCTACACGGACTCAAGGGCATCCCAGCAATTGGCCACATGCATAGTCCAGGCATTACACCACTTCTGGCCTCCTAAAGGACCTGGCCTGGAGATGGTCTCACTCGGCACTTGAACCTTCTCCTTCCAGACGACCCCGGAGGGCCTTGCACTGGCACCGAAGTTTGGTCGTTCGGCTCTGAAGCCACCTAACCAACCCGCCAAGAGTCAATTTGGTGCAGGACACCAAGAACAAGGAGCGGCCGAACCCAGCCAATGCCGAGGGTTCAGCTGAGGCAGCGTTTGTGTCGGTTTCCTGCCAACAACAGCAACAGCAGTTGAGGATGGAGGCAGGAGAAGAAAGGATTGTTTCTGTCCTGCTTTCCCCACCCACATGCCAGAGGGCAGCATGGTTGGAGCTTAGCAACCACCTGCAATTGATTAGCATAATGACAACAGTCAAGGGTAAAGCTAAAGGATTTTCTAGGTCAGGGCTGAGGAGCAGTTATGAGGATTACAAAGCTCAACCAGTCAGTTCCCCTTCCCTGTCTCCTTGATCCCCCAGGGAGCATTTATGGCTTTCAAAAATCTCCCTGACTCTTCTCTGGCCTGGAACTCCTCACCAGCCTGGGCTAAGACCTTCATAGAATCATACACTAGAATCATAGAAGATCGGGATTGGAAGGGACCTCAGGAGGTCATCTAGTCCAACCCCCTGCTCAAAGCAGGACCAGTCCCCAAATAAATCATCACCTTCCCATAGTACATCCCCTGCCAGCTGAGCCAGGCTCTGAAAGGCTCTGCAGGGACTCTGGAGGACAAAATTGTCCATTACATGGGCCTGAAATGAATCTCTGCAAAATGTCAGTGGACTGCAACTTTTTTTCTCCCTGAAGGAAGCTGTTAGCAAACAATCTATTGCCTTAAAGAGCCAATGAGGCAGCAACAGAAAACAGCTTAACTCAAAAGGTCAGGGTCTGATTTTGCTCTTATTCATTCCGTCTGTTTTTGAGTCATTTTGGGCGGTCAGAACATTCCCTAACAAGTGAAGCCCAGTTTCCTAGCTAGTTACTAAACATTTTTTTACCAACAGAGAAAATTTCTGGATTCAGAAAAATTTTAAGATTTTTCCTAATTTCGGAGTGCTTTTGGCAACTACAATGAATATTTATGACTGGCGATATTTATGGCCATTTATTTTTGTGTTTTCAGCTCATAAATGTCATGTTATAAAGGGAGGAAGGCCGGTCTTATGGTTGTGGTATAGAACGGTGAGCCAAGAGTTCCGGGGTTCGTTCCCAGCTCTGCTACCGACTCCCAGTGTCCCTATAGCCAAGTCACTTGGTTGACACTTTTTATAAACTTGTGGAATTAGATTTGTTTCTGCTCAGTAACTCCGAAAATCAGGCCCTGAGTATTTCAGTGTGGACACCCACCACGAGGGGAAACTTTTGCATATGTTAGGCACAATCTCTCTGTCCCTCATGTTCCCAATCTGTAACATAGGCAGGATGATAACAACGCTTATTTACCTCATCAGGTTGTTATGAGAGTCACCTCACTACTAATAGTGCAAATATTTAAACTCCTTGAATGGAAGCGCAAAGTAGTATTATTTAATGTCAAATATCGAGCACTGCTTAAAAACTATTTCTCATCCTGCCCTCCCCCGCCACACCAGTCCCACCCTCTTTCTTGGTATGAAACTGACAAGAAAAGCCGTCAGAGACTGGATTGTGGCTGTGGTTCCTTTAACCAACCACTCAGCAGTCGGTTCTTATTAACTCTAGAATAGAATTCACTGGGAATTTGTCATTTTAATTAAAAATAGTCGTTATTTGTTTTCAGATTTGAACATTAGTCACCAGCATCAAGCGAGCTCTGTGAGGTGCGGACTGTCTCTTTGTTCAGTTTGTACGGCACCGGGCACCGTCAGATCCTAGTCCAGGGATTGCTACCACAGTACAAATAATAAATAATAAAATAATGCCACAAACACTGTAACATCACCACAAGAATGGTCAAAGCTGAGCTGCAGGATAAAGCTTCATAACAACCACAGCAAGATCCTACCCACCTGTGCAAAGCAAGCGCAACAAACCATCGCATTTCCCCCACTCTTTGCAAGGAAAAAGCAAAAGCATTTGTAGCATCCCGCATTTGGGGCAGGTAGCGAGCGGCTCAAGAACAAATCTCTCCAGGAACTCAGTACCATTTAGTGCACAAGCCAAAGGGCCAACGCTACTGTGACATTTCAATCAGTCACTAATTTTTTTCCAGACTGAAACCCATTAACGATCTAAACCAGACTCCTTCCCAATGGTCGACTGAAGGAAGCACTTTGCTGACAGCTTGGAGCCTAATAAATCTTACCACAAAACTCTAGCTGGTGCTCTCTCAGGTGATTAAATAGTCAGGCAGGGGGAAAAATGGCACAATTCAAAGATTGCTTTTAACCCAGCTAACACATAAAAAATGAAAAGCGGCCGTATATTACTTTGCCTCTCCCTTCTGCCCAGCATCACCCCAAATAGTAGCTATGGATTGCTGTCCCCTATATTATGGGCTTATGCATAATTCAAAAATCCTGCGCTGTATCCAACTGTACGGAAGAGCAGATCACCAAGGCTGTCTACACTGAGAATATCAAGTGGCATGTGTCTGAAGCAAAGAGCATAGAGAAGTACAGTGCAGAAAACGAAACACCGGCTGTACTGAGCTGTCTGGGCTGGGATAATTTGTGTTATCAGAATGGAAGCTTGCAAAGGGATAGATTACGCTAAAGCTTTGCTTGCAAATTAACAGAGGGATTGAACCATTTCTTAGCTCCCTCAAGGTTTTTTCCCCCTTCACTGAACAAGAAGTGGGTCAAAAGCCAAGCTTTCACATTCACCACTGCCTTCACCACAGGCTGTTCCCAGAACAGTTCACAGAATCACAGAATATGAGGGCTGGAAGGGACCTCAGGAGATCATCTAGTCCAACCCCCTGCTCTGAAGGCAGTGCAGAATTTTAAAAGGCAACCCATTTTTCTCCTACTTCCCATTTGTTAAGGTAACAGGGGACAGGGAAAGAGCAGATGGAGATTCAAAAATGCAAAAATCTAAGCCGCAGTCTCCCGCCGCACTCATCGCAAAATGCCATTTCTTAGATCTGCCCCTTTGATACGTCACTTCCATTCACATGCAAACCACTGATCTGAAAGGAACTTATTGTACTTTACATCAGCAAAACAAATTTTAGACTCTGGATGGTGTTATGGTTTGTTTTTTTTTGCTTGTTCCCTAACATCCAAAGCCCAGCTATAACTGGATAGGTGGAGGAGACTTCGGATGCTGAGCTCTGTTATGGTTTGCAGCAGAAGTGCATTATTTTACAATACAGAGTGGAGTCAGCATTGAAATAAAGAGCAGTTTACACTATTCAGAATTAAAAAGTCTGCATTTGCCTGCAATTACCAGACAGTGCGGTTGGAGTTTACCACAGATTTACTTGGAATAGAAAACGTGAGAGACCCGTGTGGTGACAGTTAACAATTTCTGACTTTTCAATGGCTTCTTCTAAGTTATATTAATGCACTAATCCTCCCATTGCAAGGAAATAAACTTGACATGGGTAGGAACTGTGGGCCATTTTATCCATGATAATTAAAGCACCATTTGGATATCCATTACCATCTTCACTGACTATTGGGACTATTTGGGTCAAGTTTATGGTCTTGGAATTTTAAAGATCATGAATGTCATGTGTTCTAATTGTAGGGGCCCTGGCCCATAAAGGAGTTGTGGGAGGGTTGCAAGGTTATTGTAGGGGGTTTGCAGTACTGCTACCCTCACTTCTATGCTGAAGGCGGCACCTTCAGAGTTGGGGAGCTGGAGAGCGGCGGCTGCTGGCCGGGAGCCCAGCTCTGAAGGCAGTGCCTCGCCAGCAGCAGCACAGAAGTAAGGATGGTGTAGTATGTTATCGCCACCCTTACTTCTGTGCTGCCGCCTTCAGTCAGCAGCCGCCGCTCTCCAGCTGCCCAGCTCTGAAGTCAGTGGAGAAGTCAGGGTGGCAATACCGTGACCAGCTAACATAACCTTGCGACACCCCCGCAACTCCCTTCTGAGTCAGGACCTGCAATGTGAGAAATGCTGGTTTCCCCCATTAAATCTGGATAGTAGAAGGTAAAAGCACACACAAGACCAGATTTCACGGGGGGAGACCAGATCCGTGGTGCACTTTTCATGGCTGTGAATTTGGTAGGGCTCTATCCATCATCCATCTTTTCCCCTCCAGGGAGAAAAGGGCATTGACTATTCAAAGTGAACCTCCTACCTGGACATGTCTTTCCATTTCACAAAGCTCTCATACTGCTCCGCTGATGCCTCGTGGAAAACACTAGCCACGTTCATTGTTGAGGCAATGATGTATCTATCTCACTGGCTCTCAAACTTGTTGGGTCGGCAGCCCTTTTTCTCGTCCCCGAGGGCCGCCGCTCATGTGTCTCCGCCAAAATGCAGCCAAGCCGAACGCTTCCGGTTTCGGCGCCATTTTGGTGGACACACTGTCCGCTGAAAAGCCGCCAAAACCAGAAACTTTCACTTTGGCAGCTTTTGTGAAGTGCATGGGGCATGTCCGCCAAAATGCCACCAAAAGCAAAAGTGTTCGGCTTGGCAGCACTTCAGCATCCCGGTTTGAGAACCGCTGCTCTCTCCTTCCCAGGAGATAGCTATGGGCAAAATTCACCCATGGCATAGAAGGCTGGACAGCATCCTCCCCATCGTCTAAATCGGGGGCTATCACAAGAAATGTTTTGGTGGCCAAGAGTGTGGCTCTTGCTCTTGCTGGTGGCCACTCTGACAATTTTTCCTAAAATACTTAATTAACTTTAGGAAAAAAACCCAATAAATATGCACATCTGCATGTCCAAATATTTGTACGTTATTTATGTAGGTTTTTTTGCAGGCTCAATAATAAAAATAATGTGCGGTTGTCTCTAATCTTTACTGGACTTAAACACATTAGAAACAAAATAAGATGCTTTGTACATTCTGGTCATTTTGTCGTCGTTTCTTTTGACTTTTAGGCAGCTTTTTTCTTTTAGACTTGCTAGCTAGGAAGGCTGCTGCTGTAAAAACCCAGAGATGTGTCTTTGTATGTAGCACTTTTCACAGCAGACTTACGAACTAGCTGGGAGGCAGTGAAAAGTGATCTTAACAGACATACAAATATTGCTTCTCACAGCAGACTTACTGGCAAGCCGGGAGACAAATTAAGCTGTGGATGGAAGGTGGGTAGGGAGACCAGGGCGATGGGGAAGGAGGGGAATGAGCCCAGGGCTGGAGACCGAAGCCTCCTGGCTGGGGGATGGAGCCTGAAGCCCTGTAGCTGGGGGCTGGTGCCTGCCGCCCCACAGGTGAAGCTGGAAACCCAGATTCCAGGATCCTTGGGAAGGTGGGGAACTCACACTAGCTGCCCGCTCCTCTGGCATTTGTGGCTGCAGAAGAGGGCAGGCCCCAATCCCTGCTGGCAGCTCTAGAGGGAGGGGACACTGCTTCCCCCCCTCCTCCCCCCCGTCACTGCCCGGGAGGCTGCGGCTGCAAGAAAAGCCGTTGGTGGCCGCATTTGAGAAACACCGATCTAACCACTGCAAACAGGGCCAC
This sequence comes from Sternotherus odoratus, assembly GCA_032164245.1. Classification (NCBI taxonomy): domain Eukaryota; kingdom Metazoa; phylum Chordata; order Testudines; family Kinosternidae; genus Sternotherus; species Sternotherus odoratus. The sequence goes on along the minus strand of JAVMKO010000007.1, from coordinate 3,763,466 downwards.
AGGGGGGGGCAAGGAACCACGACCCGCTCCAGAAAGGGTCTGCACGCTCCCTCCACATACACGTCAGAGGGGTAAATGAGGAAAGAGACTCCAGGATCCACATGGACACAGAGCTAGGGGCTGGAGCAGGGACCGCAGACCAGCTGCGCTGCCATCCCGTGCGCCGCCCCCAACCTGGGAGAGGGTGAATTTCACTTTCCCCCCATCCCTTCGCTTCACCCACCTAGCGCCCCAGCACTCAGGCTGCGTGTGGGTGACGCGGCTCTCACGCCACACGCCACCATAGTCCTCCAGTGGTTACCTCACGATCATGGCCGCAGCAGGCAACCGCCGTTCACAGGAAGGGAACGGATATTGCAGGGCAGGAATGAGAAGCCAGGATGCTGAAGACAAAAAGGGCCTGTTCTCAGGCAAAATTTCACTAATAATAAAAAGCAAGAGGAGGAAAAGCTCGGTCCAAGGGATGGGGCACTGGATTGGGAGTCAGGAGACCTTTCGTCTGACAATGATCTGCTGAGTGACGTTTGGCAAATCATGTCACCTGCTTCCCCTCCCCCGTTTGTGTAGCTTGTCCATTTAGATTATAAAACAACTTGGGTCAGGGAGTCTCTCTTATGACATAAGCGACACAAGAGCTGGCGATTATGATGTGTACCGAGCCTTAAATGACAGCTCCCCCCCTTGCACCCTGGTGTCACCTCAAGGTGCTACTCTGTTACGAACAGTAACATTATTAGCACTAAGAGGGAAATTGTTTCTCTCCCCCCCCATTCTCCACATGCTTCCTTTCAAATTCTGCCTTTACTCTGCTTTAACACTGGTCAGTGGATCACATTCAGCCCCACACCAAACAGCTCCTAAGGTTCACTTACATTTGGAAAACATTGCTCTCATGGTTTGCTTTCTGTTTACTGTTACTAACAAATGAAAAGTGTCCCCAGACACTGTCATCATATCTACATGGTCTGAAATATCAGAGCAAAAGAGAGACGTCAACTCCCAAAAGATCACTGTGGAGTCATAATTTTCAAGGCCAGATGGGACTATTATAATCATCTAGTCTGACCTCCTGAACAACACAGGCCAGAGAATTTCATGCAGAGATTCCCCCCATCAAGTTTATATTTTACGGTTGAAGTACATCATCCCTTTTAGAAAGACATCCGGTCTTGTTTTAAATATTCCAAGTGCTAGAGAGTCTACCACATCCCTTAGTAAATTGTTCCATGAAGTAATCATCCTCACGGTTAAAAGTTTATGGCTTATTTCTAGCATGCATTTCTAGCTTCAGCTTCCAGCCACTGGTTTTTGTTATACTATTTGAAATCTGCTCTTCATGTGGGTACTTTTGGAGTGTAATCAAGTCACCTCTTAACCTTCTCTTGGATAAACTAGATTGAACTTCTCAACTCTTTCCCAAGTAGGTTTTCCAGCCCTTGAATTATTCTTGTAGCTCGCTTCTGATCCCTTTCTAATTTTTTGGCTAGTACTAGTACACGGTCCCCATGTGATCCTTTAAATAAAAAATCACTCCGCAAATATCCACTGTACCTTTCTCTAATGAACTTGAGTTCAGTACCATGCTGTAGTCACACGGAAGGAAGCAATGCTGGGCCCCTAGTTGGGTATTCAACACAAAATGTTCACCCAATTAAAATAGCACACAAGATGATTGGCGGCATAATGGCCAATAGAATGTGTATTGCTATCCAATTAAAGTGGAGAATATTATGGGAAAAAATAAAATAGAGGTAATTAAATCAACAGCCAATAAAGTGACAGGTAGTTAACATTAACGAGTCACTATTTACCAAAAGCCTAAATTCATTAACAGTCACCACAATGATGTATTTGAGATGCCATGATTATTTTCCATTCTAAGGAGAGGGCATAACTGGATTGTTGGCACATGCTCACTTTCTAACGGCGACAACTCTATTTATATTCTACATGGCTTTTTGAATGGTGACTTATTGAGACTCCCCATTGGTCAAGTCTCAGTACAGCACATAAGGAAAATAAATGTTCCTTTTCTTTCTCCTCTGCTCCCATGTTACCAAGTCCTTCTTTGACCAGCTAACCTCCCCACTTAGGAACATACGTGCTTTTATATTTCATACAAAACCACAGCTACTACTGCAGTGCTCTTCTTCCCAAGCTTGTTGCCACTGGTGTGCCTCCTCTCCCAGCAGACAAAAGAGAAAATATTGCTTCCAGACTTCACAGTGGCATAAGGGGAATGCGGCAAATGGAAAACTGCTGATTACCGGCAATTAGTAAAATTATAAAGTTTCTGAGCAACCTACCGATCCAAAGAAACCTCCATTAATCTCCATGGCAGGGTCAATTTAAGAGCTTGAAGCCAGCAAGAGAAAATAGCTGGAGAAGCTGCCAGCCGTATACTCGGACCTGTTTGTTCAACAGCCCATATATTGGCCACAGACTCTTTTATAAAGCAAAGGGGGAATTATATGGTATCTTTCAGTGAACTAGCTTTGAAAAATAGACTCTGTGCACTACCGTATTGATTGTCTCTTTGAATCTGAAATATGTCCTTTCTTTGCAATACCAGAATATCGGTAGACAGCCATCTATCACTAAAATTACATGGCTGAAGGAGCTGCAAATTGAGGCTACTGTTATTGGGAACTTGCGAACGTCTATTAGCACTGTAAGTGTATTGAAGCAGGTCCGGACACAAGAGAATGGTTGGATTTGTGAAACTTGGGGAGGTGGCATCCAGAAAGCACAATGACTTTCACATGAAAGGACAGGAAGGGGTTAATAACAAAGAGCCACCTGGTGCTCTGATCGGCTGGCAGAAGGGGACACTCTGGGGTCACTTTCTTCTGCAGTGGAGGTGCTGTCCATGGTCTCAGGCTCCACATAGCGCCCGCAGTGGGCAGGCCTGGGATGAAGGGAGCATGCGGTAGCAGAAGCCGGGGAGGTTGGGCCTCTTTCCCTTCATTCCGAGGGTGCCCAGCAGAGAGTCTCACAGTACAGCCGTAGAACGTGTTGCTTTTACACCTGTGCCTTTTTGCAGAATGTCCTGGAGCCAGCTGTGGCCATGGGTCTCCTAAGGACTGGGGCCAAGGCTGATGCAGGGGCCAAGAGCCCCGCACTGATCCCAGGGCATCTGTGGCACCAAGAGCCAGATCTTCCCAGCCTTCTTCTACAAGGAAGAGAGGACAACCCTGTCTTCCCTTGCTTCCCCCAGGCGCATCCTCTCTTCCCTATTCGCCAACATCTTAAAATGCCAAAGCTTTCCTGTCCATCTCCCCCTGGTCCATCCACAGCCGGCAGAAGGAGACTTCTCTCTTGCTGTCCTTTCTAGGTCTAAGGGACCCCAAGCGTCTTTCAGTCCTTCCCGTGTGTACCTCTTTTATTTCTAAAACTCTCCCTAACAAAATACTCACATAGGAAACCCATTCATCAACCAGAAACTACAATGCCTTCCATCCCTCCCATACCACGACACAAACTACCCACAACTTACATTGTTTAACGGTATTGGAAGCAGGTCTAACAATCCTTGAAGTGTGCTGTGGTATTTTATATGAACGGCAGTAAATGAAAGTACAGCGAGAAAGCCTAGGATGTGAGGAATAACCTCCCCGGGGAGCTGATGGAAGACCCCTCGTTCGGAACAGTCAGAGCTAGATTGGTCAGATCCCTACACATTAGATTGTAGCAGACAATCCTGCCTTTCCTATGGTGGATGCCTTCGAAAACTTCCAACGACATGGACAAAAGCTGCAGCTGGGAGTAGGGAGTACTGGAGTAGGGAGACCACACAGAAGGCTATGAGTATTATGGCCCAATTCTTAGCTACACAAAGGCCCCTCCATAGTGTTCTGGTGATGTTCATGGGCCTTAGAGCAGGTCTTACATTATTTTTGCCAGAATGGCAGAAAAGGGCTTTTAGTATTATTGAATTCAGGCCAGTGTGTCTACTAAGACTGCAGACACTGAATTACCATAGCCAAAATAACAAGGGCACTTCAAGTTGTGAAGTACTCTCTAGTGAATCTAATTCTGGCACCTTCATGTTGACTTTCATCAACACCTTAGAAGAGTCAAGTCATTTCTTTTTACAAGGTTGGTGGTTTCTTTTGCATTCAGAGAGGTTTATGAATGTGCCTGATGTCTCTTCCCCCTTTGATGTGTCTAATCTTAAGAATTAATTGACTGATAAAAGTATAAGTTTCCAATCTTTTTGGAGAACTCCAGAGCAAAACTGAACCATGTCACTAATTATACTGAAGATCAGAGCTTCCGATGCATTACCTGGCATCATGCAACTACCAAGCCATGACTGATTTCTTTTCATCTTGAGAACTGAAGAAAATCATGCACTGCCAAAAGTACAATACCCGTTGAGGCTTCAGAACCCTTTGCCAGCCTGTTCCACGACGGAATATGTTAAGAAAAAGAATCAGACATGAAAAAGTTTTATTTCACTTGCATAGGAAGTACGATGAAATAGCGGATCCTAAAAATGTAAAACAGAACTCAAAGAGGAGGTGGTAGCTTTATGCTACCTTTCCTCTTCACTTATTCTGGGCTGGCTGGGGGACTAAAATGACATTTAGTCTAGTGTAACTGGTTTCAAGAATAGCAGCCATGTTCATTTGTATCCATAAAAAGAACGAGGAGTACGGCATGGCACCTTAGAGACTAGCCAATTTATTTGGACATAAGCTTTTGTGGGCTAGAACCCACTTCATCAGATACATAGCGTGGAGCATGCAGTAGGAAGACACACACACACACACACACACACACACACACACACACACACACACACACACACCATGAAAAGGTGAAGGCTGCCATACCAACTTTAAGTGGCTTAATCAATTAAGGTGAGCTATTATCTGCGGGAGAAAAAAAAACTTTTGTAGTGATAATCAGGATGGCCCATTTCAAGCAGTTGGCAAGAAGGTGTGAGTAACAGTATGGGGATACTTAACATGGGGAAATAGATTCAATTTGTGCCATGACCCTGGGAGTGGCTGGGTCATGACACAAATTGAATCTATTTCCCCATGTTAAATAGCCCGCTACTGTTACTCACACCTTCTTGCCAACTGCTTGAAATGGGCCATCCTGATTATCACTACAAAAGTTTTTCTTCTTCTCTATTATCCTGATGAAATAACTCACCTTAATTGATTAGCCTCTTAGAGTTGGTATGGCAATTTCCACCTTTCCATGTTCTCTGTATAAATATAGACATATCTCTACTATATGTTCTATTCTATGCACCTGCTGAAGTGGGTTCTAGCCCACGAAAGCTTATGCTCAAATAAATTGGTTAGTCTCTAAGGTGCCACAAGGACTCCTTGTTCTTTTATCTAGTGTAACTGTCACCCTTGGGGCTGCTCTAAGTTATACCAGAGGCAGTCAGCCACTATGCCACACATTCAAGCCTGTCCCAATCTGCTCCTGATAATCCCCTCTGCATGGAGCACGGAGAGCAGTGAGCACATGGCAGTTGCATCAGCTTTGTGCTACTCAAGGAATCTCCTGTCTGACAGATTTCTCATTTGTACCTTTGGGGAGTTTCCTGACTGCTTGATGACGGAGACCAAATGCTCCCTGCTTCACTTTGCATAGTTTCTTCTCAGACTAGATACAGCTTCCATAAACTGACCAGAATGTCCCAAAGAAATATTTTACCTGCACCCAGAAACAGTACACCTCCTACAATCACAACCAATAAATCCATGAAGCCTCTTCCCGTAACCCCTCTATGATCTTGATAAAATATACTTTTTCTACAGGAAGCCCTTCATCACTGGCCACGCTATTTTATCAGGCCTGTCTGCCCTTTTCTGCCATCCTGGCCCCTACTCGGGTGCTGTCTGCTGCAGATTGCTATCATATGATCTTTCCCTGAACCAGCTGCCTCACTGAATCGATATTGATTCAGACTTGGGTTTCTGCAGCAAATCTATTGCATTTCCATTAGCAGGACTGCAAATGATCAAACGGAGGAGGCTTCCTTTATATCATTCCCACTCCATGTCGCAGAGTAAATGCACAAATACCTGCAATCTGAGACAAATGATGCCTTCTTGGCTACTGTTGGGAAAGTAGCATATCTGTTTTTAGAGCCAAAGAATATCATCTGCAATGCAAACCGCAAATATAATAATGAACTTAAAAGTAGAATCAGTGCAGAAAGATAATAATTCAAGTCCCCTGCAGTGAAAATCCAAATTTAGGGCCTTATCATGCTACCAATTTTTAAGCATTTCTCCCCATCAATCAAAAATTAATGACATGCTATGGCCCAAGATGCCATTTTTAATAAGGAAATCATGATGAATATATACTTACAGATCATACATTTATATACTCATTAAAATAACAAATACACATAGCTCTATATATAAAGAGACAAAGATTATTGAAGGTCTCCACGGTAAGAGCAAATATCTAATTTTCAATTACAAAAGAGGCTTACAAAGAAATGTTCCGATCAAGCAATTATAGACAAAAGCTGCCCCAACAAACTAAAAAATGGTTAATTGCAATCACTTCACTCTGAAAAATCCAGAGCATCTTTAGAAGCAAAGGCTTTAGAAATGACTTGAGGCAACACATTTTAATGTTATGAGCTTTACATAACCAAATATTGAGTCAACCACTGTCCTGAGTTACTACACCTACTAGCCAGTGACTTGGGTTTTTTTGCACCAATGCAAGTGAGTACAGAATGCGTCCCATTGGTTTCAGATCAATTTAGCCTGCTGCACATACCAAGTGAATACTTGTTTTTTAGTTCATTAGTTTCATAAACAGGGGGAAATGGGAGTGAGACACCAAAAAAAAAAAAAAAAAAAAGAACCAAAACTACACAAAATGAATAAAATGTGTGATCCTATTTGGTGCTATAAAGACGTTATTATTACATGTTTTGGGAGACCTGAATACTTCACTCATGGCTGTGCTACTTGTAGCTAATATGAACGATCCACATTTATGGCTCCCCACCCCTGTCTCTCTCTCTCACACACACACCCATCACACCCCTATTTTATTCTGGGTATTGTTACCTTGATTACACACATCTACAGCTCCTCTCGGCACTCGGATACTACAGTGACACTGCTTTAGGAATACACACAGACTGGAGGGCTCAGTATCCGGAAATATCCTTAACCAAATCTGCTGAACAGTGGCCAGCTACATCTCTCAGGATTTACAATGTTAGGCAGCCAGCCAGCATCTCTATATTGCACAGTGGGTTTGGGGACCCTTTTGAATGCTTTTTCGCTGGGAGCCTTGGTCATATGAAGCCTCATTTTTCCAGAGGCATAGGGTGTAACTTATTGTAGATAAATGGGGTAGTCAAGCTTACACATACACACGGACATACCAAAAAAATCCTCCATTGTCAGTAGCTGCTGGAGTAATGGAGGCCAGTCAACTAACAAGCCATGTCTGAACTGGCACCTTCAGAGTCAAGGGGAACCTTAGAATTATAGAATCATCGAATATCAGGTTTGGAAGAGACCTCAGGAGGTATCTAGTCCAACCCCCTGCTCAAAGCAGGACCAATCCCCAACTAAATCATCCCAGCCAGGGCTTTGTCAAGCTTGACCTTAAAAACCTCTAAGGAAGGAGATTCTACCACCTCCCTAGGGAACCCATTCCAGTGCTTCACCACCCTCCTAGGGAAATAGTGTTTCCTAATATTCATCCTAAACCTACCCCTCTGCAACTTGAGACCATTACTCCTTGTTCTGTTGTCTGGTAGATCCATCCTCTTTAGAACCCCCTTTCAGGTAGTTGAAAGCAGCTATCAAATCTCCCCTCAGTCTTTTCTTCTTCAGACAAACAATCCCAGTTCTCTCAGCCTCTCCTCGTAAGTCATCTGCTCCAGGCCCCTAATCATTTTTGTTGCCCTCTGCTGGACTCTCTCCAATTTTTCAGTAGGCATGAGATCAAACCCCAGATATTTCAAGACCCATGCTTCGGGAATGGGAGGCCATCTCTTGATCTCCCTTCTGTGTGTTTAACCTTCAGGAAATAAACCCCTATGCTGTTTATCTGCTCTGCCTCACTGTCCCCCTTACTGAACACCGCTCTGTGCACGACCTCCGAGGGTACGTCTGCCCCACAATTAAAAGGACTGGCCTGTGCCAGCTGTCTCATGCGAGGCTCAGGCTAAGGGGCTGTTTAATTGCAGTGTAGATGTTTGGGCTTTGGCTGGAGTTCAGGCTCTCCAGTGGGAGGGTCCCAGAGCTGGGTCTGCAACCCACACCTGAAGGTTTACGCTGCAGTGAAACGCTCTTTGTCCAAACTCTGCAGACCCGATTCAGCTGTGGGTGTCCAATTGCAATGTAGAAATACCATAACAAGCATTCCCCAGCTTGCACTACCAGAGAAAGAGAAAGGAATAGCACACCCAGCCCTGTCAGATTGCATAATCCCTGCACGAACACCACAGTTTAAGGGAAGCAAGAGGTGGTGGTGGGGTGTGTGTGGGGAAGATGGGGTGGGCAGAGGTTGAGATGGAGAGTAATAAATAAAAGGAAGTTCTTCTTCAGACAGCTCCCAGTCAACCTGTGGAACTCCTTGCCTGAGGAGGTTCTGAAGTCTAGGACTACAACAGCGTTTAAAAGAGAACTGGATAAAGTCATGGAGGTTAAGTCCATTAATGGCTATTAGCCAGGATGGGAAGGAATGGTGTCCATAGCCTCTGTTTGTCAGAGAGGGGTGATGGATGGCAGGAGAGAGATCACTTGATCACTCACTCTGGGGCACCTGGCATTGGTCACTGTTGGCAGACAGGATACTGGGCTGGATGGTTTTTTGGTCTGATCCAGTACAGCCATTCTTATTTTCTTATGAGTAGAGAGCAGGTGAAGAAGAAAAATCTAATGCAGAGGTATAAGAGCCAATAAGGAGAACAAGAAGAGGTGAAGGAGGCAGCAAAACCAAAAGAGTTAAAGGGACAGAACCCAGGGTAAGGAGCAGAAATGTGAAAAAATATCAAAATAGGATGTAATGCCACTTAAAAGTCAAGTTTTCTCTTCATTTTTTTCCAAACCCTAAAATAGGCCCATTTAGATCTGAAATGATGCCGTGGTGCATCGATTATTTTGAGTGGAAAGAGGATTGTTTTTGAGCTAAATGGTCCTGTTCTCAAGTCTGAAATGGCTTTTTTAATGGCCTGAGCACTGAAAATAATCATTCTGCTGACACTTCTCCTGAGGAAAGGAAGAAAAAGGGGAGACAAGTAAAATGAGAGGCAGAAATCAAAGAAATGAAAATCAGAAGAGCTGTCAAAGCCAAGGGCAGACAAGTAACCACAATACTTACCGTTTTCCATCTTTAATGCCCAGTGCCAGCAAAAGCTAACCCCTGGGAGAGGGAGACATGTTATCATCCTCATTTCACAAATGGAGAAACTGAGGAAGCGAGGGGTCATTTGTTCATAGCGACAGTCACTGGCAGAGGTGGAATTAGAATTCATGAGTCTTAGGCTGACCATAGTTCCATAGGCTGCTCAGTATGTATAAGAATGGGGAAAGTAGGAAGGCCAGGCTGCCTTAAAGAGCCCAGGATTTTAGTCAAAACAAGGCAGCACTTCAGCCAGAAACGTCAAACCAGGCATCGGGGGGGAAAAGAAAAATGAAAAGATAAAAAGACAAAGGAGCCATGGAAGCCTGCCTGGGACAGCTCTGAAGTGCCACGCAAGATGCCTGCCCAGGCTTGTGCCAAAGGATGCACTCATCTGGGCGGATATATTAATCTAAGCTGCTCTGGCAAAATGGATTTACTTCTGATTTCCAGTGACGCACCCCGAGAGCAGAATCTGACCCCCCCCGTGCAGTCAATTACACCCAGGCAAGGGGAGTGTTAAATACCACCCAACCAGAGTACTGGGGACCATTTCGCTCTTGCCCTGCACCAAAGGCTGTCCTTTTCACTAGTGCGAAGTCAGGAGCTGAGTGCTTTACGGTTACTTTGCATGGATGCCATTGATCACGCAAGATGCAGGCCTACAAAGACTCAGGCCAAGGTGTGAGGAAGTGGTGAATCAGAGCCTGTGACTGACCAGAGGAACTATAAAACCCATGGCTCTAACTCGAATGTTACTGAGATCTTAAGGCGACCACCACAGCTTTCTAGCTACAATCTATCCCCTACCTTCACTTGCATCTTATCAATTTTGTTCACATGAATAGGTTTAAGAACTTACTTGGTTTGGGCACAATTCATTTAAACGGAAAGTGAAAGCAGCTTAAACATCTATCGGGAGGAAGGAATAGTTTGGATATTACGCAGCTATAAACAAAACAATTATTATGAAAACATACCCATTAGAGGGCTACGGAAACATAATCATTAGAGTGGGTGATGCATTGCTGCAGGATTGCACTTACCGAAAAAAACAGAATTTATTTCCTGCACTGTATACCTATTTAACACATAAAATGTAGCTGAAACTGACATGCCGCACGCATGTGGACACTTAAAAATGTTTGCTTCTGTTTTCTGTTTCAGCAAAGGAAAAATGACAATAGGAAGGAAGGAAGGAAGGAAAGGCATTATTTCTGTACGGAGACAACACAAAGTATAATAATACAAGGGAGACTGGTCTTGGGACTAACACAGGTGACACAATTACTAGGACTGTCTCTCTCCTGCTCTCTCCCAGATTCCAGGATAAAGAAGACTCAATTAGCCCTCAACAGACTATGACCTTGAAGGGTATAGCTCTAAACAGAATATGCTGAGTTAGATAGAAAAGAGAAGAGGAGACACAGATTCTAAAGTGCACTGAAGGGTCTGGTTCAGAAATGATACGTCAGTCACAGAATAGGAGCCACGATAGCTCTTATTTAGTCCTGGATGAAAAAATCATCAATGCAAAGGGAAAGCTCTCATGCTTTTCCTGACTAAATTATCTAGTCATGCCGGAAAAAGAAGAGAGGGTGAGATGCCATAAGGCCAATCCAATTTGCAGAGGCACCTTCCTGAGGCACCCTTCCCAGAATTTGATACTTCACACAAATGTTCATAAACAATAAAGTTTCAGTGCAGTTTCTTGTTTTTCCCTCTAACTTTTGCTGGGCATCAAATAGAATACCTTCGAAATGCAGTTTCAAAAACCTCAGGACCAAATGCCTCTTTGAACTCTGTGGCAAATATTGTGCAACCTGCCTTCCCACCCCTCATGTCCACAGGGATTCAAGGAACGGCAGCTGCTTGACGCTTCCAAACTTGCTACACTTACGCTTTTAGGCAGCCGTAAATCTTCCCCACTCAGTGCAAACCAAACAAAATCAATTGCCAAGCCCCTCTTTTCTTTCTATCAAGATCTATGTGGAAGTCAGATTCCTTAACACACTTAGTAGATATTTATCTAAAAAAATTAATTCCCGGACAGCCCTTTATTTCCCAGATGTAAGTGGATCTGAACGCAGATATTGGCTTGTTGCCTGTGGACTGTTCACCAGCTAGTCTTTTTTCATTTACTTCAGACTCTGAGTGATCAAGTGAGAGCAAACCAGCTCTTCCGTGCTGACTACTGCAGGGTGGTATGTTGCTGTGTTGTTCTTGCTCTTTTGCAGAAGCTGCTTTTGATTCCCCCCGCCCACAAGCCATTTCATGGTGTTCTCGGGTCACTTTGCCAGGTGCAAGGAGGTGGGGATTGCAGTGACATCTGTCACACCTTTAATGATACGGAGGCGATTTGTAGGTGATACTGCTACAAAAAGGAGTGGCTGTGCTAACGAGGAAAAAACCCTTTGTCATCACTGCAAAAGCTGGTCCCACTAACTTAATCCACAGTCTCCCAACTGATCTTAAACTAGGCAAATCAAGCTTTTGTATGACTGCACCACCTGGGTTTTCTTATCAGACGCTTATCCTCAGAAAACTTACTCTCCATCTAACAGCAACCCAACATTGAAGCAAAAGGCCACATAGGGTTATACATTTATATCTTTAAATTTTCCTTTCGATATCCCTGGGTTATACTAACTGGGCCACGGGTCAAGTCAATGGAGGTATACATATGTGTACCAGTTGAGGATCTGGCTCAAGATATATTCTAATATAAACCATACCTAACCCAAGAGGATTACTGGAAGAGTAAACGGTGCTCCCAATGCCTACATTGAGTCTGAACATGCTCCAAGGCTGGATTCAGTGGCAAAACTCTCACTGATTTCCATGGAACCAGGATGAGGCCAAGTACACACGAATCACCAAGTCATCAGCCTGCAGTGGTTTAGGAAGGGCACAAAGGAAGGAAACTAGAGGTTCTCCCAAGCAAGCTTACAACAAAATTTGTTGCCAGACCTCAATTGTGGATACCAGGACTGGTCTCTAGCACAGCAGCACACTGTCTTTTCATTTACAAGAATTCAGGAGATCCGGCCTAACCTGGTCCCATCGGACAGGTTACAATGAAACGTCGAATAAATCATATTTCAGCAAGACATTACTTTGTTTTGCAATGAGCATGGAGAAATTTCTCCAGAAGCTTGATTTGTAAAAGGTTAATTCAGGGTCCCATTCTACATGTACGAGCTCCTTAACCAAGTCACCCTAGCTAAATCAATGAGACAACACTCATGAGTAAGGTTTTCCAGCATCAGACCCTTGAGGAGGAAAAAACACACACCCTATAATGAGCCCCAAATGAAAAAGTAGCCATAATTGTAATTGCTACATTAAGAACTCTGGAACCTCTAAAGCTGCTACAAATGTTCTATAGCCTTTTCCCACTGCACTCACCCCGACTGCTTCAGGAAGATGGCAGGGGCATTTGTCAGCAATGCAAGACAGGGAAGAGGAAATAGAAGTGCTTTAGAGACAGGACAATGATATTAACAAAGATAGGGGGACTCAAAGCGATATGCAAATCAAACTGATCACTGAAATGGCATGCTAAATTACATGAAAAGGATACCAATCAAAATGTAAATAAATGGATTCATCCTTTTGTATAATGTATGCAATGAAATAACCTGCACAGACTTGCCTCTTGAGAACTGGCCAGGATATAAGTCTTTAAAAAATATCCTTTCTGGTACAACCACCATGTCTATCTAGCAACAATTGATTCACCCCAGTACTTCACTCAGTTTATTCAAACTCAACATGCAATGGCCGATGCAAGGAAAAGACACAGAACAATCAAAGTCCTTTGTGGAAGAAAAAACCTGGCTGCTACTTACAAAGTTTGGGAGCGATTTGGAGATTAGTGTCTGTCGTTTGTGCCTGAGACAAGGTGGTCCCCTCTCTCAGCTCGGGCTCCAGCGTGGGCGGAGGGAAGGAAGGTGCGGCGGAGGGGGACAACAATGAAAAATCTGAGACACGGTTATGCAGAGAGGGCAAGAGGAAAGGCTCGGAGGGCACTAGCGAACTGTCAGCTTGCACTGTAACTTCAACCTTGGTTTCAGGGCTCGGTACCGGGAAAGGGGAGGTATGCACCACTGAAGGCACCCAAGCAGACAGAGCAGTAGGTTCCACTGAAATCACTGGGTCTTGCCCTATCCTCCCAGGGTCCAGGTGGGTTGGAGAGTCATACTCAAAAATTTTGTCTACAAACACCCACTTGAGGCCGGCAATGCAGAGGCAAAGGCTGAGCAGGCAAGCCAGGATAGGGACGATGCAGATCTTCTCCGAGTTGAGGCAGCCCCTCAACCGCTCTGCCTCCAGACACACGCAGCAAGTAGCAGCCAGGCCTGTGTTTCCTGCGTCCTCCGTTTGCAAGCCTGACACGTTGTCCTCGGCCGGGAGCCCTTCGAGAGACGCGGCGGGGTTCAGCTGAGTGGAGGAGTGGGGGAAAGTCTCTGCGGATACTTCAGACATCTTTAAGCAGAAAAATCTCAACCGGCTCACCTCCAAAAGGCCTTTACTCTAGCACAGTCCATTGCTATGAGACAGACAAAAATCCAATCACCCAACTCTGGGACAACAATCATGCCGGGAGAGTCAGTGGAGAGTCCAAATTCAAAATCACCATCTGAACTGGGACAGGATAAAAATATCCCCCCCTTCCTATTAAGAAATAGAGTCGCTTAGTAATTATTTAGCTCCCATTTCCTGGCCACTTTTATAATTCCCTCAGCGCCTCTCAAGCCATCCCAGCTCCTCCGAGAGGCGGTGGGGGTGCTCGGGGGACCGCCCCACAACAAAGCACAAAGGGTTGGATTAAGTGAACCAGTAGCCCAGAGCGAAAGGCTGGATCCTCACCTTGAGCAGCAGAGGCTGGTGTCTGCTGAGCTGAAGAAAACAACTGTCATGCAGCAGAAGCCAAAGCAAAATCAGGAGCGGCAGGACCGGCGGCAGCAGCGGCAGAGGTAACAGTGACAGTAGCACCAGCATCCTGGTGTGTTAAAGCCACGGCAGAAAGAGGCTGAATCATTACAGAGCAGCAGGTGCCTGCTCTCTGAGCATCACTGCAAACAATATCATCACACAGAGGTTTGAAAGGAAGAGCAATGCCAGGAGGGTGGTAACTCCCTTCCTCCCCCCCCCCCTTTGTCCTTCTTCCACACTCGCTCACTTTCCTCCTCTTCTCTTCCCCTCTCCTCCCTCACACTCTGATCTACGGACACCCTCTCTCCTTTCCCTCCCTGCCCCCACCCCTCTGCAGGACTGCTGTGTGTGAAATCAGTACATCCAGCAACACAGGACCACTAGTGACTTCCTATTTTATCCAATTAGAAGGAATAAAGGCCATCAAATCAAAGGGAGGCAGGGAGGCAGCAGTTATGTGCGCGCGCTCTCTCTCTCTCTCTCTCTCTCTCTGTCTCGCTCCCTTCCACTGTTTGGTCAGAAGAAGATGGTAATCGATTACAGCAATCTAACAAAGCTGAGATGGGGGTGTAGATGGTAGGCTTATGGGTTGGACCCGACGCTCAGCAAGTCTGATATCCGATCTCTCCCAAGGGAAGGAGGCTTTTCTACTGCAGTTTCTTCCTGCCTGACGCGTGGAGACAGCATTGCTTCCCAATCACTCCAATAAGTTTAACTCTCTAACAATAGGGTGATGCATCTTAGGGACATCATTTTAATCTTTGACAAATTTGTCTGTAAATTATTATAGAGGGGGGAAAGCACTAGCTTTTTAAATTGTTTTGGAAATAAATTTAACATTCTTAAAAGAAAATCACTCTCTCCAGAGCTAGTTTGTAATGTTAATGATACAGAAAAGACAATGTTTAGGTCCTGCCTGAAATTGACAAAGATCAAGGAAATCCAGCGTTAATAAAGCTTCTGCTCTGTTCCTAACTTGGCCCATTGTTCCTCTGCATTGCAAAGATCTATTACATCCTATGATGCTGATTCATACCGCACTGAAATTACCGTAAATCAAGGAGCAGCTTCACTGAAGTCAACAGAGTTATAATGGTGTAATGAAGATCAGAATCCGGCCCTATGTGCTGGAATACATTGGCATAATATTAAGATATACAATGAGAAAGGGGGCTCTGATTCTCAGCTCCTACCTCCGCCTTGTGGCATCATTTCCACCCGAGAATTGCCATTTTATACTGGTGCGAACGATGGCAAAAGGTGTAAGGAAACAAAGAATCCGTCCCACTGCATTGTCCTGGCTTTGTTTCTTGTTTCGAATGTTACTTGGTGATGTATCCGAGCCCTAGTTTCCTTTTTATTTAGTCATGGTAGTTAAAAATAACTAACTCCCACCAAGACCTCAGTGTAAGGGTAAATAATCTTTGTATAAACTAGGTTTATTGATATTGGGTCGTTCCATGGGTGATCTGCTGTTTATTGAGACTGACTGCCACCAGCAGTCTTTTTGGCACCAGTGGGACACGTTTATACCTAGTGAAAATCAACTGGTGTCAAAGGAATTATACCAGGAATGACTTTGCCCCATTATATTAAATTAAACCAATCGGGGTCTGCGCTCAGCTATGCTTATCAAATACTTGCTCTTAAATGAAAACAAGTTGAGCATGAAGGTTCAGAAATCAAGCTCTCCTACGCTAGACAATGCCAAAATGTTACAGTGGTAGACAATGGGAGTCCAAGGTACTCATGCAGGGTATCTTTGTTTGACCAACTATAGCAGCGGTTTTCAATCTATTTACCATGGCGGGCTGCATAAGCAGCTCTCTCTGTGTTCTGTGGGTGGGATCCGCACAATATAGATACTACCTGTAAGGCCCTGAGGATGACACACGGGCCGCAGCTCTGTGCTGATTGGGCTTCAAGTGACCCACAGGTTGAGAACCAAGAACTATAGAATAGCACATGGCAGAACAACATGTGAGACTCTGGGGAGAGACCCATGGATACATTAAAAAAAACCCCACAGCTGATAGCAACATTCTTTATATAATCAACAATCTAAGCCTGTAATTCCATTGTGGGATCTGATCTTAAGGTTTATGATGTGATCAGAAACCTTTGTTAGAACGAGAGCTTTGGATCACAGAGAGCGGCTTATCTTTTTACCTTTGCATGAGGTAGCTGATAATACTTTGCATCAATACTGCATCTTTCGGCAAGTATTGCAAAATACGTCCCACATGGCAATGAATCACGCACTTTACATTGCCAAGGTAAGGTAGGGAGCATTATACTCTTTCTACAGAAGAGTCCCATGACGTTTGAGTGTCTTATACACGTCTTCTAATGCATCTCACCACTGGATTTCTTTTATTCAGCCTAAATTTTTCCAAATCTTGCTTTCTTATTACCCCTATGACCCTTTCACACACCTGGATCCCTCCAAATACATGTAACCCATTACCCTCTTCCCCCACGTGGAGCTGCCTTTTAGGAACACCACATATAGGTAGTTCTCTGAATCTCCCTGGAGCTCGGTCCCTCTACCCTACTCATCAGTTCATTACTCTTCTCTCCGTTTTCTCCTCTTTGTTGACATCTCTCTGGGGTGGAGATGAACAGATGTGAATGTGGCAGGCTCACAAGCGCCATGTAGTTAATTAATGAATAATGCCTAGTTCTATGGAGGGTGTAAACAGGGATGATCACCTCCTTAGCTCATGCTGTGACACCTCTGTAGCCCACGAGGCCATTTTTCCTTCCCCACCACACCCCAAGCTGAAGACCACTAGGGCGCCACTGTACGCCAAGCTCTAATTCAGTGCACTTGGCCTGGCCATTTATCGTCAGCCCTTCCACCGGGTTTTCAATCCGCGTAACCCTCCTTCGTGCGTTGTGAGTGTCTCGCACCACGTATCCGTGAGAACAAGCTCTCGTGCAAACGGTGGGTGAGTCCCCGCTGCCCACCTCAGCTGCGACCCTCTGCTGAAGAGCGGCACACCACACCGTGACCGCACGCCGCTCTCTCCTGCTGGAGGATGGGGGCACCGGCCACCCTGCTTCTGCTCCGTGCCCCTGGGAGCAGCGGTGTGCGAAGGTGGGGTGGGGCGGGAGGCAGGGAGCTGTGGTAAAAACTCGCATCCCTGCAGCTGCTGGACATGACGGGCAAAAACCAAAGTCGCTTACGGTAGCTCCTCATTTGATTCACATGCCAAGGCCCTGCCCGTCTGCGCTCTCTCAGCACTTCGCTCGTCTAGACACAAACCCCTCCCGCTGCCTGCTTCAGCAGCAGCGCCACAGGCCTGGCCCCGCTCCAAGCTGCAGGCCTGGCCCCTCCGTCGGTCCAGCTTTTCCTTGCTCTTGGCTGCAGGCCCCTTTCCCCACTGCACCACTAGACTCTGCCTCCTCAGCATTAGCAGGAGCTCAGTTCCTATCCTCCCTCCCACAGCTCTCGCTCCCCCCCTCCCCATGGTTCCCTTCCTGCCTCGCCAGCTGCACTGCTGCTCTCATCACCCACACAGCCCCTCCCCAGCCCTCCCCCCCAAGGCTTCACAAATCGCACTGCCCTCCCTCACCACGGAGTGGGTGGGGCCACGCCCTTGCTGTGGACCGTCAGGGCTCCGTTAACTTCTGGGCCAACAAGCTTCTGCATGGGAATTGGAGTCCAGGAAGCAAAGTCTGCATCCTCTCCCGCTCTGCGTTTCTGGCCCTGCTCCAAGACGACGCCAGTGGCTAGGCCAAGAATGGAAAAAGAATGCGACCCAATACCACCCTTGGATGGAAGCCAGGAAACGCAAGAAGAAAGAGAGGAAGACCGCGGCCAACATGGAAACGATCCGCTCCGAATGACACCACACACCTCATCCTGAAATGGGAAGGTTTGGAGAGAAGGGCAGTTGATAGGCATTGATGGCAAATGGGGCTACCCCAACATGCAGCAAAGCGCGGGATGGACTAAGGTCTAAGGCAAGGCTCTGAAAAAGGAAGGTATTGGAACAGGAGGCTAGCGTACACCTTATCTCGCTTCACCTGGGGAGTGAGGAGGAATTTCTTGCCGTTTGGTGCTTTCTACCTATCGGCTGTTTTCGGTGGTCACTCCAAGGGAATGGTCTCCGGGTTACAGTCTTTCTGTACATGCGGATGTCTGGGTACAGATTCACTACTGAAGGCATTCTCTGCATTGTTAGTGCCTTTCCCCCCACATAGCTTGACAATTCCCTCTGGCAGCTGCAAGGTTTGGCTTTTCATTCCTGCGTTACCAGACTCGGAAAGATGTATATTGTTTGAACATGGTTCTGTGGCAGGCTAGAGAAGATGAGCAGCTGGGAGTCAAACCCACCAGGGGTTAATGGGAATGGAGACCCTGAAAGGGGAAGGGAAGTCAGTCTGGGTGACTTGTCTATAGCTTGCGGGTGCAGAAGTTAACCAAACTAACCCACTGGTAACAAATAAGCAGAGTAGGCTAGATAAGAGTCTCCCGAGGTTAACTCCCTATGCACAGCCGTATTTCTGAATATGTACATGACTTGGGTCCAGGGCCGGTGGAAGGATATTTCGTACCCTAGGTGAAACTTCCACCTTGCGCCCAGGGAGCCCTGCAGCAGCTCCCTCCCCCCTCCACCGCAGCGCCCCCCCCCCACCGCAGCTCCCCACCCCTGCTCACCTTGGTTCCGCCTCCTCCCCTGAGCACGCTGGCGCTGCTCCACTTCTCCCGTCTCCCAGGCTCGCGGTGCCAATCAGCTGTTTGGCACAGCAAGCCTGGGAGGGGAGGAGAATTAGAGCGGGGTGGCGCGCTCTGGGGAGGAGGTGGACCGGAGGTGAGCTGGGGCGGGGTGCAGCTCCCCTGCATGGCCCTCCCCCCATTACTTGCTGCAGGTGCCCTCCCCTCCCCCCTGCTCCAGCTCACCTCCACTCCACTGCCTCCACTGAGAGCACTTTTTGGCGCCCCCAACCACTTGGCGCTCTAGGTGGTCGCCTAGATGTTGCACCGGCCCCTGCTTGGGTCTCTCCGGCCAAGAGGAAAAGGTTGTACGGATTCCATGTCAGTGAAGCTGCTGTGTGACTGTGACCGGACTCCTGCTGTATAATAAACAGCAGACTTGAACTCAGAAGTTTGCAAAATATTTTTGTATTGGGTGGTGCATTTTGCCGGTAAATTTAATATAAATCCCTCCACTGCTGTAAGTTCTCAAGAAGAAAAGAGAAAAAATAATTATTCTCAAGACTGAGATGGGTGGAAGTGGGCAGAAGAGTTGATAAGAGACTGAATCTGTCCTTCTGACTGATGGCGTCTAACGTGGGTTTCATACATTTGAAGGCTAGAAGTCACCCTTCCAGCCTGACCTCCTGTGTAGCACAGATCACAGAATGGAACACTATAGAGAACCATCCTCCTGCAAGCCACAAACGTACATAAAATATTTCTCAAAACAAAGTATACGTAAATATATAATCATCATGAAGAATATCCAATGCCAGCAAAGTAAAACAACGAGTAACATTATTCTCAGGTGGTCACTCATCCCTGTACTAACTGGGCCCAAACCTGCTTATGTTTTTATAAATTAGGCCTGAGAAGTCTTATTACTCATAGTATGAGGGTAATCTGATTTGAGATATCCAGGTCCATACCCTCACTTGAACTAGTCCTATTCCCTACCTGGATTCCTTAAGAGCACACAACATTCTGGGAAGGCCCTGAAGAGACAACGTATGTGCCCATGGGCAGATGTATTGTGTATTACACTTGGACGTGTTGAATCACAGGTGGAGAATGGATGATGGCTAGTAGCAAGATACGGGTATTGACTTCATTCCATGCATTGCACTCTCGAAACGTTCAAACAGACCCGGGGTATTAATATAGGGACCCACTCAATCAATTTGTATTTCATTCCATTTTCCCCCATACACTGAGGAATTGAAAACAGTATAACTAGGAGGATTAAAAAGCTGCACATTCATTAAAGGATTGATGATTAAGATTAAAAGGATCCTTCCTATTGATTATGGGCCACTTTCTTCCAATTAAATAAATGCAGCATTTAGAAGATGGAGGTCATCAGAAACCACCAAGCGTGCCCCCTCCCCCCAAAGTATATCAGCTTGTGTGTGTATGTTTACAGAAGGGGATAGCCATGTCATAAATTGGGGAACCACATGGTAGATCTATTTGTCATGCACCTTTGATGGCTCACTTGCCCTCTGCCCACCAATCCATCTCCCCAGGGACTAATTCCTGCCATCTGAATCTCACAGAGCTCCCATTAAACACTCACCAAAAAAAAAAAAGGCTTCCAGAGAAATCCTATTTCTCTGTAAGTCCTTCACTGGAACTGCAAGAGCTAAAAGCGAGACCAACCTGAGCCTAGCTGTCACGTAGAGAAGAAATCGTTTTTCTGAACGGGAGTGTTACCAGGGCTGTCGCTTCTCCCCGGCTCCAAACCATGTGCTGCCATGCTTGGCTCTTCAGGGAGGTTGATTTTCACAACAGAGGTCATCAGACAAGCAGAACACTGTCTTAACTCAATCCTCAGTGACAGGCTTCAGGGCCATTCCTCAGAGGGGTCTCTGGCCTTCCCGCTCCTGCAAGCTTCCTAGCCTTGGCCAGCTCTGCTCCCCTCCTGGAGCAGCAGTCACGGGGCTGCTCCCCCGAGCTCCCAGCCCTTTGCTCCTGGGATCCATCGCAGGCGCTAGCTCCACTCCAGTGTTGCTTCCCTCCTGGGGCCTTGCCTGTCTCATCCCTCCCTCTCCAGCTGCCCAATAGCAGCCCTGTATAGGCCCAGATGTGGTCCAGCCCTCTTGTAATTGGCTGGATTGGGCTCTGGTCCAGGAAGCTGGGCTTCATCTATCTACAGGGAGTCACAATTCCTTCCCTGCTCCCACCTTGCTCTAAGGGGCCATCCTGGGGAGGAATTCATGACAGCCCTTTCGCGGGTGCAGATGACTTCTGGACTGTGTGTGCTCGGGGGTGAGTGAAGGTTCTGTCTCCTTCCTGACCAACAAGAGAGAAAGGAAGAGACAGAGTGAAGCAGATGTCCCATGAATCCTGCTTTCTCCCATGCACACATAGCTAACCCCTCCCCCTTCCTCTGCCATTGGGAGGACAGCTGTGCTGGAAATCTGTACTCTCCCCCTCACCTATGGTTTTTGGTACGTGTCTCCTTTAAGGAAAAGGCAGGAAAGCTTTAGTGCTGAACGCCTATAGGCCCTAATCTGACACAGTACTTAAGCACGTGCTCAACTTCAGTCGGATCCCGTTGTGAAGCCGAATCAATTCCCTTGCGACGTGCCTCATAAAAGATTGGAAGCAACGTTCAACGAGCCTTCCCGAACATGTACCCGGAAGCGTGTCAGCCGGGGGCAATCACAACAACATCTACTTATCAGAAACCTGCAGACCAGTCATTATGAATGTCAGTGCACTGAAAGGTTAATACTCATCCCAGCATACAACTTACTGTACTGTGGAGTCATCTGTACATACAGCCTAGACCCATATATTATCCATTGGCAGAATGCAGACTCTTTAAGGTCAACCACTGTGGCTTACAGAAACATGCTTTACTAACAACGCAGGTTCTCTCAAGAAATGTTAACCGTTTGCGGCAGGTAATTGTAACGGAAAGCTGCAGTCAGATGGGTTGTTATTTCATGGGAACAAAAGGGTCTTCTGGCTCTTTTAATCCTCCACTGAAATGTGAGACACTGCGGAGTTTGTGGCACTCCCCGTGACTCAGGAAATATGACATTAAACATGAATTTCAGGAGCTTTAATCAATGGCAATAAATTGCCCAGTTGATGTAGACACAGGCTCAGACGGTGCTGAATACTGGAATTGTCCAATGGAAAAGATCATCAGGGGAATTATATGGTAAAGCAGCATTCAGGAAATGAGCAGGCAGTTCAATACAAGAAATATAAAGCACCCAACTTATTCCTTCTGCCTAGGAGAGGAAGCAGTGGGAGAAAGACGAGCACACAGCATCTGTTTTACTCGAGAACAGTATTCTTCTCATGTCCCCCAGTGCTGTAACATCAGAGTGGCTCGCAGTCTTTACCCTCACAATGCAGCTCTAGGAGTTAGCAAAGGTGATCCCCATTCTACAGCTCAGGCACAGAAAGACACTAAGTTGACTCATATCCAGCTTCTCATCCACTGTAACTCCTAGGTCTTCTTCTAAAAAACTGCTGCCTACCCATTCGGTCCCTAGCCTGCAGCAGTGCATGGGATTTTCCCTTCCTAAGTGCAAGACTCTGCAATTGTCCTTGTTGAACCTCATTAGATTTCTTTTGGCCCAATCCTCTAATTTGTCGAGGTCCCTCTGTATCTATCCCTACCCTCCCGTGTATCTACCACTCCTCCCAGTTTAGTGTCATCTGCAAACTTGCTGAGGGTGCAGTCCACACCATCCTCCAGATCATTGATAAAGATATTGAACAAAACTGGCCCTAGGACTGACCCTTGGGGCACTCCACTTGATACCAGCTGCCAACTAGACATGGAGCCATTGATCACTACCTGCTGAGCCCGACGATCTAGCCTGCTTTCTATCCACCTTATAGTCCATTCCTCCAGCCCATACTTCCTCAACTTGCTGGCAAGAATACTGTGGGAGAGTGTATCAAAAGCTTTGCTCAAGTCAAGGAATAACATCCACTGCTTTCCCCTCATCCACAGAGCCAGTTATCTTGTTATAGAAGGCAATTAGGTTAGTCAGGCATGACTTGCCCTTGGTGAATCCATGCGGACTGTTCCTGATCATTTTCCTCTTCTTTAAGTGCTTCAGAATTGATTCATTGAGTGGACGTTTTCAGAGAACTATCCACAATGACTCCAAGATCTCTTTCCTGAGTGGTAACAGCTAATTCATATCCCATCATTGTATATGTATAGTTAGGATTATGTTTTCCAATGTGCATTACTTTGCATTTATCAACATTCAATTTCATTGGCCATTTTGTTGCCCAGTCAGCCAGGTTTGAGAGATCCTTTTGCAGCTCTTCACAGTCTGCCTGGGTCTTAACTATCTTGAGTAGTTTTATATCATCTGCAAATTTTGCCACCTCACTGTTTACCCCTTTTTCCAGATCATGTATGAATATGTTAAATAGGACTGGGCCCGGTACAGACCCCTGGGAGACACCACTATTTACCTCTCTCCATTCAGAAAACTGACCATTTGTTCCTACCCCTTGTTTCCTATCTTTTAACTAGTTACCAGTCCATGAGTGGACCTTCCCTCTTATCTCATGACAGCTTAATTTCCTTAAGAGCCTTTGGTGAGGGGCCTTGTCAAAGACTTTCTGAAAATCTAAATACACTATATCCACTGGATCCCCCTTGTCCACATGCTTGTTGACGCCCCTCAAAGAATTCTAGTAGATTGGTAAGGCGTGATTTTCCTTTACAAAAAACATGTTGACTATTCCCCAACAAATTATGTTCATATATGTGTCTGATAATTTTGTTCTTTACTATAGTTTCAACCAGTTTGCCTGGTACTGAAGTCAGGCTTACCAGCCTGTATATGTCAGGGTTACCTCTGGAGCTCATTTTAAAAATTGGCATCACATTAGTTATCCTCCAGTCATTTGGTACAGAAGCTGATTTAAATGATTGTTAACTGTAGTCTGTAACGCAAGAGTCCTGTGGCACCTTAAAGACTAACTAAAGTATTGAAGCATAAGCTTTCGTGGGCTAATACCCACTTCGCCAGATGCAAGCTTATGCTTCAATACTTTAGTTAGTCTTTAAGGTGCCACAGGACTCTTTGTTACCTCTGCTATTCCAGACTAACATGGCTACCTCTCTGATTCTAGACTACAGTTAGTAGTCCTGCAATTTCACATTTGAGTTCCTTCATAACTCCTGGGTGATACCACCTGGTCCTGGTGAATTATTACTGTTTAGTTTATTAATTTGTTCCAAAACCTCCACTAATGACACTTCAATCTGGGACAGTTCCTCAGATTTGCAACCTAGAAAGAATGGCTCCGGTTTGGGAATCTCCCTCATACCCTCAGCTGTGAAGACCGACTCAAAGAATTTATTTAGTTTCTCTGCAATGGCCTTATCGTCCTTGAATTTTCCTTTAGCATCTCAAATCTCCCAGTGGCCCACTGATTGTTTAGCAGACTTCCTGCTCCTGATGTACTTAAGTTTTGGGGGTTTTTGCTATTATGTTTTCAGTCTTTGGCTAGCTCTACTTCAATTTCTTTTTTGGCCTTCCTAATTGTATTTTTACAGTTCATTTGCCAGAGTTTATGTACCTTTCTATTTTACTCACTAGGATTTAATTTCTACTTTTTAAAGGATGCCTTTTTGCCTCTCACTGCTTCTTTTGCTTCGTGGTTTAGCCACGGTGGCACTTTTTTGGTTCTCTTACTATGTTTTTAAATTCAGGGGTATACACTTAAGTTGAGCCTCTATTATGGTATCTTTACAAAGTTTCCATGCAGCTTACAGGGATTTTATATTTGGTGCTGTACCTTCAATTTCTGTTTAACTAACCTCATTTTTGCATAGTTCTCTTTTCTGAAATTAAATCCTAGTGTTCCCCGGAACAAATTTATTATATTATGGTCACTATTACCAAGCGGTCCAGTATATTCACCTCTTGGATCTGATCCTGTGCTTCACTCAGGACTAAATCAAGACTTGCCTCCCCCCTTGTGGGTTGCAGGACTAGCTGCTCTAAGAAGCACTCATTTAAGGTGTCAAGAAACTTTATCTTTGCTTCCCATCCTGAGGTGACATGAACCCAGTCAGTCAATATGGGGATAGTTCAAAATCCCCATTGGAGTTTTTTATTTTAGTAGCCTCTTTAATCTCCCTGGGCATTTCCCAGTCACTATCCCCATCCTGGGCAGGTGGTCGGTATATATCCCTACTGCTATACTTTTATTATTGGAGCAGGGATTAGCAACCTTTACACATGGCTCATCAGGGAAAGCTGCCGGTGGGCCGGGATGGTTTGTTTACCTGCAGCATCCACAGGTTCAGCCGATCGCAGCTCCCCCTGGCCACGGTTCGCCGTTCCACGTCTCATAATCTCAGCGTCATCAAGGAGGTTTAATATTTAATACTGGTCTCTGACTTTACCCACAAAGCCAAGACATGGATGAATCACTCTTTTGGCACTGGATGGAAAACTGGATTTCCAGCAAGTAATCAAAATTCAGTCAAGTAAGAATGACAAAGGGGAATTTTGTGCTGAGTCAGCACTCTGTGTTTTAACCCATTTTGCCTTGTTGCATAGTTACATTTGTAATCTGAAACCTTCATCTGAATGGCTAAACGGTGTTTTCAGCTGCATCGATTCACTGCTATATCTTTGATACTGCCTACGTTGCACGTATCATTCCACAGTCTGACACAGGGGCTAGCGTTTCACGGTTTACAGCATCAATAGGAAAAAGGCAGTTATTCTTCCCCCACAGCATGACATTCACATTACTATGGGGTTGGCTGGTACTGAGTTAGAGAGGCGAACAGGGACAGTTACCAGCACCTGGATAACGTGTTCACTGCATTTACATTTCTATCCGTTTCTATCTCTTTACCATGTTGGTTAGTGGGCTGAACAGGAAAGCAACGCGGCTAAGCTTTCCCCAGTACATAAAACAGTCACTGAAGCTGCTTTTCTAAAACAACCTGCATTTAACCAAGATAATTAAGAAACAATCAGATACAAAGTTTGGAGCTATGCTGCGGGAGGCGTGTTCCTTGCCAGAATTTCAATAACTAGCCCTGCTAAAAGAACGCAGGGGATTTTGTGTGTGCGTGCATGCCAGGAGAGAATAAAATTAATTCTTTAACCTTTCACACTTAACAAGCATTAACAAATATCACAATGTATCCATTAGGGTTAGACACTGGCTAATTAAAAAAACCCATGCAGCTGGGGTCTAATCAGTAATAATAATTACTTGCAGCTGTTTCTACCACCGTCCTTCCCCCTATCTCCTCCCTTCTCCCCCTCACGCAGTAAAAACTCTATGGATTCTTGTAGTTACAGGAAGCCGAATGAATTATGTATGTGGCTGCAGAGGCAGAAAGTCCAGGCATGCTTCTTACCACTATACAGCGATTGGCAATAGAAAGCTTGCTTGTGCATTAGGTTCTGTGACCGATTTCAACCTGGTCAAACGAAATAGCTGAGTGAAAACAAATATTAAAACAACAACAAAAAGTGCTAGGAATAGAAGGCGGGTCTGCATTCGCTGCTGAGACAGAGTACAGGAGACCATCAAAGGAAGAATGATCCAGTAACAATTAACCTGTTACAATAAGATTATATAGTTCCTTTGATCCATTATTATGTTGGAATGTATTTACTCAAGCTAGGGATCTCCAGCGGATGTGTGGGGAAAACAACTCCATCTGGAACTACTTAACGTTGTGGTCAAGGTGAAAAGTGAATGACAGCCATTAGTGAGCCATTTTACTCTTGCCCGTCTCCCATTCAAACAAGGCACTTTTTAGTCAGAAAAATCGTTGCATTTGTCCATGATTTCAAGGAATATCAAACCGGTCATCGGGCAAGCCAGAAATGCTCATTTCCTGGCATACCAAGCAATGACCTACCATTGCAGACATGTATCTGTCAAGTTGGCATCTGTGCACACCTTCTGAAATAATGCCTTTCAGATTTCATTTCCAAGAGGATCATGGCCAACACACCATGCCACATACAAATATGGATGCAGAGGCTGAATCCCTGAAATGAAGGCTAAGCAACAATACAGAGGGGTGGGGGTGGGAAGAAGAGAAATGATGTAATTTGAACAAGTAATAGGGTTGCATACGGTACAAACTAATTAAAATAATAAAAATGCAATCAATCCTCTCCTGATAGGCTGCATTTGTTCTTCCCCAAACAAGCTCCAGCTTCTTTTTCCAGGTGGCTGATCTCTGCACCGATCTCTGCGGGGAACTTGTGTGACTTCTTGACATAAGTGCTTAGCTGTGAAATCTATAAGCAGCAGCAGGTGAATGTGTGACGCTGGCCTAATGCTGAAGGCTCCCCAATACGCCTCACATGGACCTTGAAGGACCCTACTGATTTCAAGGAGACGCCACATGTGCAAAAAATGGGTCCTTGCTGAGAGATCCATTCATGGTAGGACCCCCGGGTCCAGTGATCAGGGCCCTAGCCTGGCTCCTGGAGGATCTTGGTTCAATTTCCTGCTCTGCCACAGACTTGATCCTGTGCAAGTCACTTGGGTCCAGATCCTCAAAAGGTATCTAAGGTGCCTCACTCCCATTAGGCATCTAAATACTTTTGAGGATCTGGGCCTTAGTCTCCGTGCCTCGGTTTCCCCATCTGCACAATGTGGATAACAGACTTTCCTACCTCACATGGGGTGATGGGAATACAAATATGCTAATGAGTGGGAGGCGCTCCGTAGCTGGGATAGAGGACACTTGCAGGAGCTTCCTATTCTCATATACCCAGTGTCATAATGGCAGGGATTCTCCGTGGGCACAGGTAGGAAGAGGTGGACAGGGGAGTGTGCTGAACACATCTGGAGCCTTCTCTGGTAGTGCCAGCTGCTGAAGTATGTCACAAACATTGCAGGAACGTGCAGAAAGCTTCCCTGAAACCCTACACAAGCCCTCAAGGTCTCACAAAGGGAACCTGACCACACTGTGAGATGATGATGGTGTACCAGGTTAAACTCCCAAATTCTTCCTGTTCCTGATAATTACAGGCCCTTAGCAACCATGCCTTAGTTAGCATCATTAGCGGCTGGTGGTATTTTGAGGCTTAAGTAGCTGTCTCCTGTTCCTATTGGCTATGTGTACTGGGGCGCATGGCAGGAAGAACCGCAGCCCTCCATCTGAAGGTGACCCCATCTCTCCCAAGTGGCCAGGAATTAAATGTAACCTTTCCAGCCATACTCTGAGATTGAACCTCCGTGTGTCCTGGAGAGGCCCTTCAGCACCACCGTGGGGAACAGCGCTGGGATGGCACAGAGAACCTTTCCTAAGGATTTGGTCTAATCCTATTACATTAGCAAATGAAAGCCTTCCTTGTAACAAACACCTTTCTTACAAGCAGCCCCCTGCATTTAAAATAAACAAAAAATCTCAAACAATCTGACATTTATGGTGTGTGTGAAACGCGGTACGTTAACTAGATCAACGGCTGTTTAAGATTCATAACAAAATTTAAAAGGAAAAAGCGTTATTAAATGGCAGCAAATTTTAAAGATACAATTCTGCTCTCCTCATTATACAAGTGAAAAGAATCTGAAGACGCCGTCCCATTGTTAAAGGGGTACGCCATTCAAGCAAAAGAGGCAACTCTTTACAGCAAATGCATTGTTTCACAGGGATTTTCGTATTGCAAAATATTCATATAGGATCACACTTGTGGTTGACAAAGTTGCTGTTGATTCAATGCTGTGCTAATGTTAGACTGGTTTCTATGTTCTCGACTGTAGGAATTAACTATTTCACATGCTGATTAGAAATTCAGGTAGAGGTTTTAGAATTATAGTGACCTGATTTATTGAGCAATAAACAACATTCTTTCTATAAAGCCATGGGCCAAACCTTTAATCCCGTAATAGGGAATGTGGGTTTAGAGCATCTTCTTCATGCATCACACAAAGAGCAAGGTCTTTAAGACCATCAGATAATTGAAGAAAAAATGTTCCTTCCCTAGGTATTAAAGAGCATTTAAATTACTTCTGAAAACATCTGGCTGTTGCTCCATGACATACCTGCCTCCCCATAAGCCTGCTCCCGCTGACATCAATGGTTAAGCTACCACTGATGCATGATTAGGGCCCATGCACCTATTCTGGCACATGCTTAGCCAAATCCTGGTCCCACTGAAATCAGAGCCCAAAGTCCTCTTGATTAGAAGGGGACCCCCAATTTGGTTTCTCTGTTATACGTATCTGGCCCCTGTTTGTGTAGTATGGAAGTACTTCACATTCTTTAACATATCCTTGCAACATCCCGTGAAGCAGGGCGGTGCGCTTAGCCCTTTTGTGCAGATGGGGAACTGAGGCCAAGAGAGGCGAAGCCCCAGATCCTCCAAGGTATTTAGGTATATAACTCCCATTGCTCAAGTTCACAGAAAGTCTTTGGCGGAGCAGGGACCTGGGTCTCCCAGACCCCAGGCCTACCCATTGGACCTCCCAGTCCTCTGTCCTAGCTGAACACCAATTAAACGCATTCTTGTACTAACATGGTTTATCCACCTCTGCATTCGCTTAGTCAGATTTGATGTTATTGAAGGATTTAGGAATTTTTAAGCAAAGGAGCATTTCTGGAAAAGCTAAGGTGGGGCTGTACAGGAAGTAGACAAGAGTGGTGTGCTTACCGGGAGTAGGCGCGGGGAAGGTGGCAGAAGGTATGCAAATTCATTGTGGGCCCTTATAAAACACTTCTTTCATTCCCCTATCAAGTGCAAGTAGCGGCAAGCTCTCTTCACAGCCTCCCACGCAACAAAACCAAAGGGGAATATTTAGGTTTGTGGTGAGGGAAGAGAGAAGATTAATTCCAAAGTTACAATCGTCTCAGAGACGAATCACTGTTGTCAATGATTCATATGTGACTTATAAAACCCAGGCAATTAACTTTGATCTTCAGACCCGACTGGTACAGCCCAAATGACCATCAGAGACAAAAAACTGCATCTCTATAGCTGATTCCGCTCCCTCCCCACAAACATTCCACCTTCAACCTGTACATTTCCTCACAGCAAAAGTATGCAACACGTGTGAAATAGACATAATTATGGAAATCCCCTCTGGAAAATGGAGCAAAGCTCACGATCCTTAGTTTGCCAGGAAATGCCTCCTTCCTTCTTCACCTTTCCCGGTCATGAAGAGTCGGGTTCACTGACATGCCCTGATGATGAGTAAATTGCTTTCTAATCTCTATCAGCACCAAAACAATCCCCTTCCCCAAGGCAGATTAAGCATGCAAATTCTGAAGACACATCTGATATCTTCCCAATGATTATGGATGAGGCAGAGCACTGGCCATCTGCACAGAGGTGAATTTCTCCTGTACATATTTATTGGATGTACAATGACACACGGAATTCATACATACATCCTACAGATTCCCTTGTAGCCAGTCTACAGTCACCTAGAACAAAGGGGTTGGGGAGCAGACAGTGACCAACTTACGTTTTTGTCTTTCTTTTGACTACTAGCTTAGTGCAGACCACTTCCCCAACCCCTTTGTTTATACTAGTCATGACATGGTACTGAGGCCCGCAACTCCTACTGAAGTCAATGGGAATTGAGCATGCTCCTCACATCATTATGAGCAACTTCACACATTGTATAATTAGTCTGTGGAACTCCTTGCCACAGGCTGCTGTAGAGATCAAGAATTTAACAACATTCTAAGAGAAACTGGGTATTCAAATGGCTAAACAGTATATTAATAGATATAATTAGAAGAAAAGTTGTAGAAGAATACAAAACCTTGTGCTTCGGAGATTACACCAATCTCTAATTATTAGGGGTTAGCTGGAGAATCCTCTGGTAGGCAGATTATTCCACATCTTCCTAGTGCAGGGGATCTTGGACCTGCCTCTGAAGAATCAGGGGTTGGTCTCTGTCAGAGACAGGACACTGAACTAGATGAGCGAAGCATCTGATTCAGTCTAGCAATTCCTATGTTTTATCTTTCTTTGACTAATCTGCGTCTCTATTTTTGCGGATGTCGGAATTCACATACACCATTTGTACAGCTGGTCAATTTCGCTTTCTTTTCCAGCCAGATCAACAAAGGGATAAACAGCAAGACTGGTTTGTGGGAGGCTGATGTACATGGGATCAGTTACTGGCTGGTACAGATGGAAGTTTAAATAGATGGAAATGTATTTATTAATCCACTAATATTCCAACCTCATTGGGGGGAATCATTTCCTTCTGTTTCCACCCCTTTCCCCCTCCATCATCATGTTTGTAATTGTTCATGGATGGACATACTCTTCTTTCTTTTATTACTAGCACTGTTATCCTGATTGTGTGTATAATGTTACAGTTGTGTGCATGATGTTTTACACCTCCCTCACATCATTCCTAGAATGCCTGATGGGCACTGAATGTGACCCTCAGAGCAATTACATCCATCCCCCCAAAAACATTCAATCTTCTGTTCTGCTCTTTGGTATATTACTCAGCTTTTATCATTAGATAAACTGCTGAGTTTTCTTACTTGTATTCCCGTGCACACTCGGTTGTAGCAAAGCTACAATTTTATCTTGGAAAGTTTATGAAAGGTCAGAAAAGCTGGCCAGGATGAAAAAGGCAAAAGTCATGAAATTATGGTACAAACTCTGCCACCTTGAAAGTCCCCGGCATTATTTAGCACCAAACCCACATCTAATCTGCATACAAAATCTTAGATCTCTTTTAAAAAATGTAGGTACTTGGAGTGAGATTTACATAGACATTTAGGCACCTAAAGATGAATGTAGGAACCTAGTGGAATTTATAAATGTGCTCCATGAGCTAGGCCACCTAAACTCCTTTGACTTTCAGTGGGCACCAGGCACCTAAACCCCTTTGACCTTCAGTGGGCATTAGGCACCTAAATTGCTCAGGTGCTTTGTAAATTCCACTAAAGCTTACTTGCCTCTCAATGTGCCTAAATACCTTTGTAAATCTGGCTCTTAGTGCTTTGTAAAAGTGGCATGTGCCATTTTGTGCAACCAAATAGTTGCCTTCGATAGTCTGTAACGAAAAAGAAAATGAATTAAAAAAAATAAGCAGGTGAATTTTAGATTTTTATGATGGAGAAACCAAATGCTTGGTTGAATTATTTAACTCCTCAGAAATCTTAGTGAAGAACTGCTGTTTTTCTAAAATGAGTTTTAAAAACAATTCGTTTTTTATTTGAATAGAATGGTTCTAGTGCCTAGCTAAGGGATTTCGATTAGAGCTGTTTTTGCTCGATGTGTGGTTCTGCACTGTAGGTAAGACTCATTTTCTACTTGTTTGCTTTTCATCTTTTATCATAGCTGGTTGAGGGTTTTGGTGGATGACAGTTTAATCTTAACAAGACATTTAAGAAGAATAAAATTAGCCAAGATCAAATATCATCCCAAGTAACAGATTTGTAAAGAATTAAAAGGAAAGCAGGTTGCTTGGTAATAATTAATAAACCCTCCAATATGCAAATCCGTTCCTTGAATGGAGGAGTGCTGTTTAGGCCCATATGTTGAAAACTCACTGGCATATGTCAATTGAAGTCTTTGCCGCCAAGCCTGCTCACTCTCACTGCGCTCTTGTTGGGAGGACGTACTAGGACATGAATGCACAGATATTACCCAGTGAATATGTCACTGCATGCACAATTCATATCCAACTACCCGCAAGGTTATGGCATATTTTACATGCACAACTCAGATATTTAAAAAATCTCCCCTAGCCTCCCCTAAAGCCTGGGGTTGACACGCAGTCATTAGGGCTGTCTGTTAAATTTGATCAACTACTTATTGGTCTAAGAGCGCAAAAAGACGTGGAATCCTTACTTGCAACATTCCTCCTTCTGAAGCATAACCCCCCAAATGACAAAGGGAAAATAATAATAAATAGATACAGTCCAACACTAGAGTGAGGCTAGATACCAGAGAAGGGTTTCGATTCAGATCCCATTGGGCAGGAGAACCTGAATGTTAACTCTATGCCACAAAGTATAGTTGTGCATTTTAAATGGAGAGGACTGTAGCCCGAGGGCATAGGATATATTTAACGGTGTAATTAGCTTTTAAAGATTCTTCTGACCTTTAGAGACCATGCAATACTAAAAAGAGCGCTATTCCAGCACTTGGCAATTAATACTCACCATTACATGTACTACTAAGTAGCACATAATGATTTATCCAACTGCTTTGCATGTTACAGAACAAATTTTAAGGGAAAGAAAGAGATCAGAAGGAATGGAGGGAGAGAGGTGTTACTGGACATTTTAAACAAGGGCTCATGGGTTAGATTCTAAACTTGTCTATAAATTTGCAATTCCAGTATCACTCCAATGAGTTTAGTGGAGTTACTCCAGATATACTCGGGTTGAAATAATAAAAACATGTTAAAGGAATACAAAATAATGAATGGTAGAGAAAATCAGGCACTCCTATTTACTTTCTTATAATGGAAGAAGAGATGACATTCAATTATACTAAAATACAAAGCATTTACATCGGAATGTTGTTTTTTACTCAACTCAGAACTAGCTTGTGGAACTTCTTGCCACTAAATATCCTTGCAGGTAAATGCTCAGTAGAATTCAATGACATATTAGTCATGGATATTGAGAACATCCCCATTACTTAGCATTACAGACATTCAGAAGGAACAACCAGGGGTGGTCCATTGCCAGAGACAGGACACAGACTATAGGGACCATCGGTCTGAGCCAGTATGGGAATTACTATGTTCTCCAAGTCTGTGTGGGGACAAGATTGTAACTGTGCTGTTAAAAAAAAACACAAGAACAACATGCATTCTGGTTTATTGTAGGAAGTTAAATATCTTCCCCAGAATGCTGCTTTATCTTTTTCTATTAAAAAGTCAACCATTATAGTAATTCACGTCAAAAAACGTGCTCACATTTTTAGACACCAAAGACAGAACCTCCAAAATACCTGGTCAAAAACTTGAACATATTATTCAAAATTTCAGTTCATGTAACAGAATAAGTGTCACTAATAAAAGTCAATGTCTTGTCTAGTCCATCCCCTGCACTTCAGAACCTGTCATGACTTTATTATCTGAGCTTCATTTCTGACACTAATACCACTCCATGTAGAAATGCATTATGAGATCATAG
This sequence comes from Sternotherus odoratus, assembly GCA_032164245.1. Classification (NCBI taxonomy): domain Eukaryota; kingdom Metazoa; phylum Chordata; order Testudines; family Kinosternidae; genus Sternotherus; species Sternotherus odoratus. Next base: position 3,729,354 of record JAVMKO010000007.1, on the reverse strand, counting down.
CCTCAGACACAGAATGTTTGTAGATACGTCAAAGCTCCAGTCCTGTGTCCAGCCAAACACTTTCACATTCAACCACTACTCTGAGTTTTAAGACTTTATGGTAAAAAAGCTTTTCCATGATGAAGACATGTTCTCAGGCCTGGAAAACTCTTCAGGGAAAACCCAGCTGGCTTGGGATCAAGAATATAAATCATGGTCTAGATTCTCTGCCCCGAGCATCATAAAGAATCCAGAATCTGGTGACAGTGACCAAGATTTAGAATTCTCTTGGTATAAAGCCAACCACCTCCTCCTGCACCCTGATGTAGGTGGCATATCAAGGGAGGAATGGGCCATGATGGAGGCCAGTTCTCATTTGGTCACAAAGGGACCATACCTGCTGTCATAAATTAGAGAAACCCTTAGGCTGCTCTAACTCACACAAGGGCCAGGGCAGTTTGAAAACCAGGGAGTCATAAACAGCTCCCCTCACCTGGAGCAAGAAGGTCTAGATGCAGGAGAGAATCTGGCCTTATACTACAATGGTCATGTGAAAGGGCAGCTTTGATAACTAATCTTTTTAAATTTTCTTAAATCCTAGTAAGTTCTATACCAGCTCCTTAGATTTGCTTACCTGTAGGTCCCTAATAAGGGAAAATGTCTAACCTGAAAAGCATTGAGTCAGAAGAAAAAAAAATTCATAGGAAGGAACATGCAAGGCATTATATATTTACTGAAGAGAAACATGGGCATCCCCTCAGACACACACATCCATGATTCATAAATCACAACTGCTCCAGGGCAGTAGCTTACTTCCTGACCATCTGAATGGGTTGTATGTGCCAACTTGATATACATTTCTAACATACTGCAGATATGCCACTTAATTATCAACTAGTTGACTACCTTTATGTAGTCAGAGGGACACACATTATGACAAACAATAGTATTTAAGTGATTGTGCTTTAATTGCTTCATAAAGTACAGTTGTTTCTCTCTACTCTGTGTAAAAGGCAAAGTTTCACGAACAGCCATAACACAAATTATGAAAATATATTAACTGCAAACAATCTCCAATAACATTTTGAAAATGAAAGTCACCGGAGATGTAACTTTTCTCATTTGCATCTAATTAGAAGAGGTTACCAAAAGGCAGCCGATTTCACAATTTACAAGGGAAAAAGGATGCAAAGCATGTAAAGGGGAATATCTCATAGAGGAGAATTTGGCACAGTTCCCATTGCATTGTAAGTGAGGAGTGCAAGGGAACACGGTTCCTATTAATTCCCATGATTAGAGAATCTCTATATATGGCCCAACGGAGATCCAGGTCATGTCTCAATTGCAGTGTTTGGTATCCCCATGCTATTGGTGACAGAGTATGCATAGTGTATAGATTCATTTCCAAAGCAGTGCACCTTGAGCCAATTAAAAATACTTGTCCACCTAGTTCTCAATACATGTGGCTCTGAAAACATAACCCAGAGCGTGTAACTAAGATTTTTTTAAGCAAAAGGTAATATTTCAATGAGTTGCTTTTAAAACAAACGTTTGTTTAGAACGATAAACTTTACAAATTATTCCAAACCTAGCAGTGTATCTAGCTATCTTTATCTATTAATCAGAATCTTTTAATGTATCTTTCAATGAACAAATCCAAATTGATGCTGGTTAGAAGAGGAAACACTTCACAGAACTAGCCTGGACATTTTCATTGAAGGCAAAGTGGTGCAAATCTTTTATTTGCATCTACAAACAAAATCTGTTAGTCTTTAAGGTGCCACTAGACTCCTCATTGTTTTTGTGACTATGGACTAACACAGCCACCCCTCTGAAACCCTTGAAACCTGTTTGACACATTACAAAGCTTATGTGACAAGGTAGTGTTAATGACCAAAAATAACCTTCCTTCATCTACTGCTCATAAACGTTTCCCCTTCCTCTCAGGCAATGACCTGGCCAGTGATGCATGGATTTGTCACTTCCAGACTGGATGATAATAATTCCCTCTATCTGAAGCTAAGAGGCCCCAGCTTGTGCAGAATGCAGGTACCTGCCTCCCACACAGGTTGGGCTGCCATAGCCTATCAGCCTTGTGCTCCAGTCCCTCCATCCGAATCTTCTTCCACTGCCACTTGATGCTAATCCCACAAAGTCATTAATGGATCATCTCCCAGCTACACTAGTGATTGCTTCTTCATGGACTTCAATACAGTTGCATTCTTTTGGGACAGTGAAGATCAGAAAGCCCAGGATGCACCACATGACCGATGGAGATCCAAGCTTCTGAATCAAAGTGAACCCAGCTGTGGAACAAACTTTCGGTGAGCGTGGAGTAACTCTGAGCCAGAGCACCCTCAGGAAACATTGCAAGACCTTCCTTTTTGAGAAGGATTTCCGACCAGAATCAGAATGATATTGACAAGCAGAGAAGACTTCATGAAGTCCCCTGGAAGCCTTGCTTTTCCAATCATAGGTGGTAGAAGTTCATAGAGTAATGAGAGCCAACACAAAACCCAGAGGGAGGGAGGGAAGGAGACAGAGACAGTGTATAGTAGCTAGAATTCCATTGCGTCAGTCTCCTAAATTTTCGGGCAATTTAGAATTACTTAATAAAAACACAAATACTGTTCTTCATGCACAGCATTTCCACATTAAGTTTGGACTTCTACAAGGATCCATTTTCAGTCCTGAATTGAGCATTTTGGCTCTGTTGGGCTTTTTCAGATAGCAGTGACAGTCTTGATTTCAGCATAATGACATATCGTGATGCACCAGAATGTCTGAATTAGTTGTATCCTGTCAAGGTCGTATCTTCCGCTATAATTCAGCAGATCTCTGATTGGCTAAGACCATTGGCTCCAACGGGACTTTATTCCATCTATATTATTGTTATGCCTTGAAAATAAAATTAAAAGGGGGATGATTCAGAGAAGGCTGCCCCAATATTACTAGGTATATTAAGAGCTGCTGTCTAAAAGATGATAGCCAGAGGGAAGCTTGTTATAGTTATAGTGACAGCTTTAGATTTCTTCCTCCTGTGGAAATCAGTAATATAGCAATAGAAATGCTAAGGTCAAGCCTGACAACATATCCCTCTGCGACACGGTGTCTATAATGACACCATCAGCATGGACACTGCTGGCCCAATTTTGGTCTCACCCAGGCTGGTATAAAACAAGCATAACTCTAGCAAAGTGAAAGGAGTGACATCAGTGCAAACCATCCCCACAGTACAGGAGCACCTCACCCTTGGGAGCTAGGGAGGTGTGATTCCTCCCATTTTCCAAACCCTGGGATTTTCCACTGTGCTCAGTCTTGGCCTAGCTCTGTTCCCACCCAAGTCCATGGGAGCTTTTACCTTTGGAGCAAGGGAAGGGGCAATGCAGAGCTTTAGGACAATCCCACCCTGAGGGATATAAGAGCCTGATCAAAAGCCCCCTAGAGCCAATATGAGTTTTCCATCCACTTCCATGGGTTTTGGTAGGGTGATCACATTTCCCAAAGGGAAAATGGGACAGGGCGAGCTTGCCTGAGCCCCGCTGGAATTGCCGCTTGCCTCCCACCTGTTCGTCCGCACCCCACGTTTTAACAAAAGTGGGCATTTGTCCCGTTTGCTCTTGCCAACTCAGTTACACATGCCAGCATCAGTCACAACACTCTACACAACTAATGAAGTGAACAGGACAAGAGTCATTCAGCCCAGTTCACGACCCTGCTTCGCCTGGATCGCTGTATATAAAATGGGGAAGACGACAGAATTTTCCAATTAATCCAGCAGTTAAAAAAGATTAGTACGGGCCTGTAATCAGTTAATCAGCCAGTTTCCACACGAAACATGGTAACAGAACAATGAAATCAAAAGAGTGTTAATGCCTCCGGCCAATTACCCAGTGAGATATTTACTCAGCTTGAAGGCTGGCTTCTAAACAGAGCCTCCAAGCTGTTCGAGTTTCACCTCCTGAATTGGAGGCCCAGGCCCAGATCCTCAAAGATCTCAAATTCTCAGCAGTGGGTCTTATCGC